>PVIJ01000151.1:236007-374641 GCA_004024925.1 Scalopus aquaticus
GTGGAGCTGTCGGCAGCGGCGACGCAAGTTCGACACCCGGCCAGGGAGAAACCCACATGCCCCGGCAGACCTCTCCTGCCTCGCCCGCTGCTCCCCTCAGCAGTGTATTTCTGATCTGCCTGTTCTGCTATCCGCTCTGTCTCTGGTGAACCCTCTCGCCGCCCCACGCTTCTGGCCTGTACCCCAGCTTGTATGTATACATAAAAAATAAATCAAAAAAAAAAAAAAAAGAATTGGGAAATCACCAGGTGGATGGTCAAGGATGACCTCTGAACGGAGCCAAAAATCTTGGACCTGTGAGAAAATAGCAAGACCTGGACACCCAGGGCTGGGGGGAGGACTTTACATTGTGAAGAGGAACAGCCTTCCACAGAGGAAACTAAAGGGTACACTGACACCACAGGGAAGCGGTCATGGAAGGCAAACTTACATGAAATTTAGTGGAAATCACTGGAAAAAATACTAAAACTGGGCGTCCCTCATGGGGCAGGGATTAAAATCTCAGCACTATCAAGCTATCTCCTGCCACTATGGCATGAGTTCCATCCCCGGCCAGGGAACTGAACCACACGGTGCAGCAGGCCTCTCCCGCCTCCCCGCTGCTCCCCTCAGCAGTGTATTTCAGTGGATCTGCCTGTTCTGCTCCCCACTCTCTCTCTGGTGAATCCTTTCATGCCCCATACCTGGCCTAGACCCCAGTTCTTGAATGCATAAATAAATAAAACAAATCTTTAAAAAAAAAAAACAAATATACAATACAGGCTGAGTAATTGTGGTCCCCCAACTGATACATTGGAACCTAACATCCAATGTGATGTACTGGGAAATGGGGGTGACTGGATCACAAGTATAGGGCCTTTGTGAATGGGATTAGCGCCCTTTTAAGAGACTTTGGAGATACCTGCCCCGCTCCACCATGTGACATTAGAGCAAGTAGACAGTTATTATGGACCAGGAAGTGGGTCTTCATCAGACACCAAATCTGCCAGCACCAGCCTCCAGAGCTGTGAGGAACAAATGTCTGTTATTTCTAAGCATAGCCTGTGGTGTTCTGTTACAGCAGCCCAAGCATGCTGAGACCCTAAATGGATGAGGTCCCCAACAATGCTTAGGAGAAATGCACACTCAAGTGTCCACATTGGTTCTCAATGGCTCCGTGCTTCAATGTAGAGACTCAGGGCAGCAAGGACACGGTCAAACCCATCACAGAAAAATAAACACCCTATCACAGCACAGAGCAGCTGAGTGACATGGTATCGGAATGAGTCAGAGACTTCTACCACTAACCTAACTGTGGCTATAAAGTTGACCCTACACCCCTGATTAATGCCAACTCAAACCCCAAAATTTCAGTGGTTTAATATGATCTAAGTTTATTCTTGTTCCCATATAATTCAAAATGGTGTCCTGGCCTACATGTAACTCTCTTTAAAAATGATGGGAGACCCAAGTCCTTTCATCTTCTGACTCTGCATTTTCAATGCTTGGCTCTTGAGGTTACACTGCCCATCTTAATCTAGCAGGTCCTGCACGGGGTGATAAGGACCACTCCGGGGAGTGGCATGCATGACATTGGTTCGGGTTCTTTGGATTAGAACGTGGCCACAGGCCCCACGACTTACAAGGGAGACCAGGAGACAATTAAGTTTTGTAATCAGGTTGATGAAGGAACCAGTTTACCAAAGCACCAGTCACTTTCTGCCCTAGTTCTTTATAGCCAGAAGATTTTCAGTCCCTGTGCCAGGAAGACCAGAATAAAAATGTTTTAATGTCTTTGGAAACAGATTAAGGTCACCAGCAAAGAGAAGCAAGTCAGAGAGAGCTGGAAGAGACTGACGAGTGGACAGAGGGGTTCACTCTACACAGACTTGGAACCAGGGGAGAAATGAGGAGTGAGGTGGATTTAGATGAACAGCAGCCACCCTAAATTCTGTCCACCCAAAACGTCAGATTAGGACCTCACTGGTAATAGGGTCTTTGCAGATGTCATCAGTTAGCATAAAGTCACCCTGGGCTCCAGTCAACTCATGCGATGACTTGGGTTCTTATGAGAACAGACACACCGACAGACACACTGGGTGGGAACCCAGTGACGACAGGGACCAAGGCTGGAGAGACAGCAGGGCCGGCCACCGCCAGAGCCAGGGAGAGGCAGGAGGACGCCCTCTGGTGCCTTCAGAAGGAGCATGACCCTGTCCACAGCGGGATTTTATAGACTCCTGGCCTCCAGAACTGAGACAATAAATCTCCACTGGACAAGCCACCTTGTGTGGCACTTGGTCATGGTGGCCCCAGAAGTGAAGGGAAGGGTGGGATCCATTCTGCCATGTCAAGGTGGTTCAGACTGAAGGTAGCAAAGAGCCCTCCAGGTCAAGGGAAAATCGGAGGGGAAACGGAATTGTGACTGGGGATGCCACACAGGACACGAGAGTGCTCCCGAGGAATGAGGACAAGGCTACACCAAGTCATTAGTAGAGAAGGCAGAACAGGTGTGAGAATATTTTATGAAACTGTCTATCAGCAGACTTCAAATCAAAAAGCCAGAGTCTGACACAGATTTTTCCCAACCAGAAATAACTTGACTGAAAATTCTTCAGAGACATAAACATTAAATTATAACATTCTCATCAAGTATTTATTTAAGCCCCTTTGTGGAAATAATGCTGGTCAACAAATTTTTACAAAAGTCACGTTACTGAGATAAAATTAGTTATTTCCTATCAATTTGTATGTGCTCAACATGAATATGACAGTCAAATTCTAATTTTGGCTCTAGTTTTTTTTGCAATCTGCAATAAATGAATGTTTACATCACGAAATGCATGCCAACAGTAATAGGCCTACGGTTAATACCTGTAAAAAATCAAGTTATAGACTACTTAGATTTCTTTGCTTGTCTCTTGTACAGCTGTTCAGGAATAGAATAGATGGAAAACAGTTTCCATTGTGCAAAAGCACAGCCTTAAGACTCAGTTTCGAAGAGCCTAGAAATAGTCCCCTTTCCTGTGGGTCATGAGTGATTTCTAAGGCATTCATGAGGCCCTCAATATCAGAACAGCATACCAGAGTACTTTCTTTTTGGAAGAAAGGCTCCAACTGTTGGTGGCGCTTTCGGTAGAAAGTAATTGTGACATCTTCTTCTAGAAGGTCCCATTGTTGGAGTCTTGATCCTAGCAATTCTGCCTTGTTCTTGGGTAAGTCCAAATCACAGACCAGGTCATTTAGTTCTTTCTGTGTTAGTCTGTGTGGGGTTGATGATGCACCACAGTGAAAATCTGGATCACTGCATGCTGATGGAACAGGAGAACAGGTCAGCTCACCCTTTTCCTCATCAGATGAATCAAGAGAATATTCTGCTGGAGGTTCTGGAATAGGAAGTCCCTCACCATGTGGAACTGGTCTCAATTCAGACGGAATGTTTGGGGAGACTATTCTCAACTTCTTTTGCTTCGTTATTCCACTGGAAAGAGGAGGAACCAAGCAGAAGTAACAGTCTTTTATGTGGTTGCTTGGCTCTCTCCACACCATGGTGACTGCAAAAGGCATTGATGGTCTTTTGCCATTTGACCACTGTGAAAGCTGTGTTGTCCATGTAGCACAGCATGTATGTGGGGCCCAAGGCTTGTCTTGGTCACCAACCTTGCATCCAAGGTAAAGATGATAAGCCTTCTTCACTTGAGAAGTGCTACTTTTCTTCTGGTTGGCAAATGTCACTTCCCCACAAAAGAGCAGAAATTGTCCATACTATTAGCACACTTTCAAGGCATTACTGCTCTGTATTGTGCCTAAATGGATAAAATAATAACAGTTCTATGGAAGAGTAGCTTAAACTGTCTTACACAAAGTCTGAAATATTTTCAATGCTCCACCTCTCCGACAGGGCTTTATCTAGTGCGCTGCTAACATCAGCTCACTTCAGCAGCCGCCTGGCAGTAGCATTGCATTGCATCAGAAAATGATGCAATCAACTCTGGATAATGTGTGCATGATGGTATTATGTAATGCGATGCAATATGACATCATTCTAGGCTGATTTAGGATGTTGTTGCAGTCCTACTGGATAAATTTACACAGTGAAACATAGAAAATGAATTATATGAAATACCTTCAAAATGAGAGCTAATAAAAAATTTTCAGGGTTGTATTCACGTTCAGCACACCAAGATACTACAGATTAGGGCCTTTTTACATCAGTAAGGATCTCACTGTTCACCAGTGTAATAGTTATGGAACACTTAGCAATACAAAACTATCCAGACACAATCCAGACGTCAGAGCCCCGCCTTCTGTGGTCAGAGGCACTGAGCCAGGTGAGAGAGTACCTACTATGTGCCAGGGATATAGTAGGACAGGGAATGAGTCAGCAGGTGGGAAATGAGAATAATCATTTCTTAAATCTAACACTCTCCTAAAAGTCCACACATGCATTCATCCTTTAGCAAAGCTCCAGCTTGGGGGGGTTCCCTGATAAAACCTTAGCTCAGTGCCCCCGAGGGGGCACCTACATGACAGTGAATCCTTAGCAGGGATGGGTTTAGCAGATCATTTCCCATCTTGAAAGCAAGGGGTGGACTGAGGGGTAGGGGCGGGGGGGGGGGCAGGCAGGCTGCTGAGAAGGGGTCTGCGGTAGGGGCGCTTAGAATCTGAACCCCAAACCACCAGGGGAGGCAATGATGGAGAAAGTCCAGAGATCAAAGCAAACATTCACGCTTCTGCCATCTAGAGCTCAAGAATTTCATGTGCATGTCACTGAGAGAACCCCAGCCAAGCCCGTTTCAGTGGTTACCATGTCTGTCTTGCCTCGGTTTACTTCCTAAGCCATTCGCCTCAGAAACACAGGAAGCCGGGAACGCCACCAGTTATTTATATCTTGGTTGTTTTTTTTTATTGCTTTCCCCCTTCCTCCTGCAGTCTGTTCTCTCATGTTTGTAACCAAGAAAGAACAGACGCCTCTCCACAGCAGGTGCACCCCCAACCCCACCTATCCCTGCCCATACGTGGGTGGTCTCTTTGTAGATGAACTTGAACTGCCCAGTGGTAGATATTCTGAGCCAGCCTCGGGTTCTGGATCCCAGTTCCGGATTCCAATCTCATCTCGTTCCAATGATCCAGGACCAGAGATGCAGCTCAGGAGTCAGGGAGCAGAGAAGAGGAGGGTCGGGTGTGTCCAGCTGCCCCATGACACATTCACAGGGTCAGAGTTCAGCTCCCCACCGGGGACGGCTGCTGTGCTCGGTGCTGACCTTAGGAATCGAGCAGGATATGTGTTTATGAAACCGGTTCTGGAGGGAGCCCTGCTACGACCTGCTCCATCGGAATCTCCAAGGCAGGAGCCTGTGCCTCAGCATTCCAGCAAGTGCCTGAGACAAGTCGGGCTGGAGTGGCCTTCGGCGCACGTCCCCAGGCACCGGGGAGCTGAGAGCTTGGGGAGCAGTAGCTGTGAAGACCATCAGATTTGGAATTTCTTAGCATCGGTCTGGAAGATGGGAGGAGGAAGGTGGGGGGTGGAGGGCTGTTTCTATAATGCAGGAGGAAAAGAGATGAGCCTGAACTCAAGCAAAAAACCAGTGGGAGATGGAGGAGCACAAAGACATTAGAATCGACAGGACTTAGTCAACGAGCTTCCGCGCCCGGAGGTCCACCCGCTCACGCTGGGAGGCTTGCACGCAACGTTTTGATCTACTGGGTTCATTAAAATCAGAACCTGCGGGGAGCAAGGGGCTTCGTGGACTCTGCCCACAGGCTGAATGTGCTGAAAACTCTTCCTAACTTCCCGACCCAGTTCCCATCGGCCATTCTCTCAGCTTGTCCCGCCAAGCCCCTGCCCGCCCCTCGGCCTCTCACCTTCTGCAGCCGGAAGCCCCTCTGCGCCACACTCCCGGCTACTGCTTCTGTTCCTCCACAGCCTTCCCTGGTCCACCCCGTCAGACTTGCGTGCACCAAGGCCACGGGACTATTAAAACAACTCGGGGCTCCCTGAGTGTATCCAGGGTACCCTCCACTTGGGGGCACTCGTCTCCTGCTGCCCCCCATGGTCCCCTGGGGTCTTTATTTCAACACCCCAGCGCTTTGCAATCTTCTCCCAATCCTTTCTTTCCTCCCATGCCAGGCCTCCCAATTTTGTGTTGCTTCTGTTATTGACTCTGTGACGGAATGTTTTAATTAAATCACCATAAAATCCTTGGTGAGGTCTTTTTCCTTAAATCCCGCATTCACTGACCATCATCTGTGCTATTGAGACCTCACCACGCTCCACTCAGCTGCCGAAGGTGGTCTGACCAAGAGAACGGGGTGTCCCCTGGGTTTGTTCTGCAGGGACCCTGCCGTGCCAGGGGTCGGGGATCGTGCCAGGGCATCTGCACCCCAAGAAGACAGAAGCACCAGCGTGACTTTCTCTCTCACAGACCAGCGGGGAACGTGGAGAAGTGGGGGGATTTTCCTCCACCTCCTCTTCTCTGTTACTTGCTTTTCCTGGTCTTGCGCTGTCCTCTCTAGCTCCTTTACCCAGATGTGACATGCGTGAGGGTGGAATTCCCCAGGGGAAGGTGCAGAGTTCAGGGACACCTGCAGGAAGGTGGGGCCGGGGGTGCAGAGGAGGCATCTGTCCATCTGAGCAGCTGTGGGTGTGGGGGAGGGGTGACTGTCTGCACCTCAGAGGGACAGCCCTGTGTTGGGACCACAGCCCTGTGTTGGGACCACAGCCCCCTCCTCCCACCCCCTGCAGCTCCCTCATGCCCCAGCACACTCGGGCCTCTTTATGCCATGAACACTATTTGGTAATGACTCTTTCGTAAAAGGTAAAAAAAATCATTTACAATACAGATAAGGGCTTTTTCTTTCTGTTGTCTTCCGACTCATTTTTCTTCCCTGTCTCAGATAAGGGAGGTAGAGTTGTTTTAATTATGTCTTCAGTGTGAGAATACAGACGCTGCTTTTGTGCGACGCCCTGGGTTTCCTTGAGGGCGACTGAGCTCTTTCTGGGGCCTGTTTTCTTGGAAAGAAAAGCAGAGCTTCTTTGTGGCCGGAATGTCGTAGGCAGCCTCAGCAGAGGAGGGTGGCTGAGCCGCGAGCGCCGGCCTGGGAGAGCTGGAGTCAGGGTCCAGCTTGGCTCCAGAAGGAACACCTGCAGCTGCACGTGGAAACACGGGACTCGAACAGCTCAGACCTGAGACCGTCATCCCGGAGGAGGCGCAACTCAGCCTGGCCCAGCGGTCTGGCTCTCACCAGAGCGTCCAACTTCATCTGCTCTTTGTATGTGGACAACCTTTTCATCTTCCAAGGCACCTTCACACCTGCGACCTGAGGGAACCGTCCCAGGCATTGATGTGAGATGGGAAGGCAGACAGAGTTGCCTCATTTACACATAAAGGCACAGAGCGTGAAGTGGCCATACACAGGTACACATGCACATACATGCCCACGTATGCACACAGACACACGCCAAGCACGAGAGCGAACCAGTGATCAGATCAGCCTCAGACATCACCTTCCAAATCCCACCCGCGTTGGCTGCCGTTACACTGAGGGCTGAGTAGCAAGCCCTTTCTCTACCCACCCGCAGGCAGTCACGGCCAGGTCCTCCCACAGCTTCCTTTCTATGATCTCCCTCCCTGACCCATCCTCACACCTTGCTCCCGCCTGCACAGGCCTGGAAACCTTCGCATTCAGAATAAAGTCCCCACCGCTTGGTCTACATCCAGGATCCCGTGCACAGCACATCTGCCAACTCAGCTACAGCTCCATTCATCTGCCTCTGCGGCTCTCACCTGCCTCAAGAATAAAACCTGAGTGTTCAGGTTTCCCTGACTTCCCAGCTGGATTCCTCCATCACAGCAACCTCCTGCGTCAACTAAAGAGCTGTCCTTCTTGATTCCCTTCTGATATGTGCTTGTGTCTCATTAGTTATTCAGTGTGCATGTTTAACATACATGAATCTGGGTTTGCACCCCTGCTTTGCCTCTTCATCATTGCATAAGTTGGGTTCCTAAGCCTTCTAAGCCTCAGTTTCTGCATCTGTAAAGTGAGACGAATACTGTCCTGCTTGATAGTAGGTGCTTTCCACAGGAAGTGACTAGTAAGTTGTAGTTCTTTTTATTTTTTTTTATTTTTGCGTAGAAAAACTGGGGTATAGGCCATAGTTCAGGGGGTGCAGGGGTGAGAGGATTCACCAACAGAGTGGGGAGCAGAACAGGTAGCTTTACGGAAATACACTGCTGAGAGGAAGAGGGGGTGAGATAGGTCTGCTGTGCCATGTGGGCCAGCTCCCTGGCCAGGGATCAAACTCAGGCAGTAATGGTGATAGCACTGAGATTTAACCCCTTGACTACCAGGGAGGCCTCTATTTTTATTTTCTAACTTTCCTCCCTTGAAGCCTGCTGGTGCCTAAAGATTCCCTGAAAGTCCAGGAGTGATAATAACAGTAACGAAGACACTCACTAACACTTACATGTTCTTTTTCACTTGTAGGCACTGTTCTGTACTCAGCAAATACTAACAATCACTCTTCACATCAGCCGTAATGTGATCTTATTATGATGAGAGGAAGTGGGAGTTCAGAGAGATTAAATATCTTTCCCATGTTTATACAACTACAGCTCACTGGGAATGGCTCCTTCCTGCAAACTCTGGAAACTCTGTCTGCAGACGGTCACTCAGCACCAAGTTACGCCCCTTCCTCTTGGGTTTATGGAAGGCAAGGACCTCCCGATGCCCCAACACATCGCCTTCACCTGGCAGATGCTTGGGGATAAATGTTTCTGCTGGTGATGCTGATGTGGCCCCAACCATCCTCCTCCTCTCTAAGCTAGGCAGGGCCTGAATTTGCCTCCAATCCTGATGTAACAAGTCACTGCAAATTTGGTGGTATGAAACAGTGCAGATTTGCTATCTCACAGTTCTGTAGATCTGAAATCCAACACAGGCCTCAGGGGGCTAAAGTCAAGGTGTCCTCAGGGCTGTGTACCTTTCTATATTCTTCTGGGGAGAATGCATCTCCTTGTCTTTTTCAGTTTCCAGAGGCTGCTAGCATACCTTGGCTCACTGCCCCTTCTTCCATTTTCAAAACTGAAAACAGCAGGTCAGGTAGAGTCCTCTCACAGTGCATCACCTTGGCCTTGTCCTCTGTCCCTTCTTCCATGTTAACCCAGGCCCGTCTCCCTATTTTAAGGTCAGCTGCTTAGCAACCCTCATTTCCCTTTACCACAGTATATAGCATATGCACAGGGCCCAAGACTAAGGCATGGGCACGTTTGAGGAGTGGGAGGTCTTTTGTCTACCTACCGTAATACCATACGAATTAAAAGTAAAAGCATTGCCCAACCATGAAATATACAAGTCTTTCCCCTCATGACTCCCTTGGTGACTTCTGAAGAAATGCAATCTAACATTCTGTTCCCCAAATCACAGACTTGGCTGCCCCTGCTGAGTGGTGCTCTCTCTGTGGCTCTGATCTGGCCATGGGACAGGCTAGCACAGACCAAGGCCCTGTGGAAGGGACAGCTGCAGGGAGGAGGGCACACCTGCACGCCACCTCTCCATCTCCCACGTGGCCCCCACTAATCCCTGGATCTAGTTGAGAAGAAGGGAATGGAGAAGACAGGAAGTGGAGCGTGGCAGAGGAGATAACACGACGACCACGCAGAGGGGTTGAGGCCTCTAACGATGGCAGCAAGAGGACATCCCACCTCCCTGCCCATGGTAGTGGCAGTGGGGCCGACCAAGGCTAGTGGTAATGCCCGAAGCCAGGTGACCACCTTACAACAGGTCGCAGACAGCAGGGAGAGAGCAATTGGTGCAAGGAACGTACGGAGAAGATAAAGCCGCGGTCCGGTCCTATTCCCATGAAATGCTTTTCAGTTTTTATCGTAATTAAATGTTTTAAAAATGTTAATGGAATAAATTGAACTTGACTTCCCCATTTTCTCCAGATCCTGCAATTATGCTCAAGGCCTGTCTTGAAAGGATGCCAGAGGGTGATGGATTAACTCTAAAATAAATCAAATTTCCTTTGCTACAGAGTTAGGGAAATACAATAAGCATGCCATCCTGCCTCTGAAGATGGAAGAGTTGCCTCGCCTATTCCCTGGCCAGTGGGGCCAGCAACTGCCTGAGGAATCGGCTTGCTAATGTAGTGTCATAAACCAAACTCCATCAGGACAATAAAGCCCCACTGCCACCGCGCAGCGGGTTAAGGGGCCTGGGCAAGGTTGCTGTCAGGCTGCCTGCACTTGCCAAGGTTCCCTCCCAGTAAATATCTAGCTAGCAAGCGCTTAGAAATGAGCTGGGCATGATGCCAGCCAGACGTCCGGCTTGCCAGGACTGGGGGTGCCGAGGGCCAGGCACCTGCTCCCTCTGCTCTCACTGGAGTGAGGCTTCATGTGGGGTTTTACTGACCGGGGAGGGTCTCTGAGTGGTGTCCCAGGGAGACAGCACTTGGTCTGCTTCCAGGCCTGAGTCACAGGGAGAACTTCCACCTCTACCTGGGACTACAGAGAGTTCCTGACTTGTGATAGTTTGACTTAGGGTTTTTCAACTTTACAATGATGCGAAAGCAACATGAGTTCCATAGAAATCACACTTCAAATTTTGACTTTGGAACCTTTTCCCAGTTTGTGATGCAGAGTGAGATCCTCTCCTGTGATGTGAGATGAATTAAATGCATCACAATATTTTCTTAAGACAGTTTCAAATTACGATTGTTTTATCAGGAGTAACTCACCAGTGGAGGAAGAACTGTACTGACATCAGAGGCACGCAGGACAGAGCCCAGGGCCCTTCTTGGTGTCAGCGAACGTGGGATCATCTGTGTTTAACTGCAGTGGGAACGTTCCCTTCAACCTCCAGGATTCGGGCCACACAAATGGAAAGTGCAGGGTTCTTACCCTTAGAATCCCCCTCGATTTACCTTTACTCTCCTGCCTTACACTTTCTTTAGGTCCCGTCCCTCAACACTTTTCACTTCTCTTCCTCCACATTTATCTACAATCTACTGATAGCACTTGCAGGGGGTGCTACATACAACAGGAATCAAAGTCTTAAGCTAGAAGGACAGCGTGCCAAGATGGAAATTTCCAGAATAACCAAGAAAGAGTTATCTGGTCATTAAAACCTCTCAGGGATTTCTGAATACTGAGTGTAGAGTTCCTATGTTGGCCATTCCTTCTGGCCACATCACATCAACTAGTGTTTACATCTGCTCCCCTGCGGTGCTGAGGTCAGCTCTAGGGAGTTGTCATATGGAGTGCTAACAGTTCCTCCAGAATTTTCTCAGGGGCATGTTCCTCCTACCTTGAGGGCATCATAGATGTCTAAGACAGACCTCACCCCTCAGAGCTCTTTCAGATGACCCTTGAAATTTCTCGTCTACATTCCTCCCATCTGACTCAGTGGAAGTGTTTCAGGTCAATTCATTAAACTCTGCTCCTCTCCAGCATTCCAGACTATTCCAGCTCCTTAGCATGAAGTTCAGAAAGGAAAGCAAAACTCCTAATGTTATCTGACTGGTACACTGAGGAAAGGAAAAATCACCTCCTCAGTCTCAGTCTCTTTACTTCCTGCATACAGCCCAAGAGCCCAGCCGCGTCCTAGGAGAGCTCACCATCCAAGTGCAGATTCTGCTGCTAAGCCTTTCGTGTGAGCTGCTAAGTCGTTTCCTCACTTTCTTTTAGTCACACTATTAGGTACATTTGTCAAGTATCATCTCAATCAATTCTGCTCTTAATCCAGTATTTCAAAAATCAATCCATCCATCCACCCATCCATCTACTCACCCACCCATCCACTCATCCTCCTTCCCCTTCCCCCTCCTCCCCTGTCCTTTACTTATTAGTATAATTGATCCCTATCTATCTATCCATCTATCTATCTATCTATCTATCTATCTATCTATCTATCTATCTATCTATGCATACTTGGGGATTAAGGGCAGTGCTTCCCTTCTCTTACAGATATGCACACACATACACAGTTCTCTTCCCTTCCCTTTCTCTTACAGATATGCACACACATACACAGTTCTCTTCCCTTCCCTTTCTCTTACAGATATGCACACACATACACAGTCAAAAATCTACACACAACCTTTTGACTGCCTAAACCTTAAGTACTAATAGTTGCGAGTGACCAGAAGCATAACCAGCTGCAACATAGTTCACATTATATGCATTCTATAATGTATCCTTACAACAAAGTAGGTAAAAGAAAATGTTCTGAAGAAAATCATGAGAAGGGGAAACTACATCCATAGTACTGTGTTGTACTTATTGACACCGTAAGTTCACACTGTTTGCAAGAAAGTTCACACAGATGTGGATCCTCAAAGTTCAATCCTGGGTTGGGCAAAGGTCAGTTACAGATAGGCAGGCAGGTAGGTAGGTAGCTAGGTAGGAAGACAGATACAGACAAAACATGACTGACTGAGAGCCAGACAGACAGACAGATTTTTCTCAGCTCCCTGTTCTAAAAATCTAAACTTCCATCTACGTCATAAATGCTACCTTGAATGGGGACCGATGGGAAGGTCCTCAGCAGACAACTACCGACAGTTGTTCTTCAAGTCCATTAAGCAGGACCTTTGCGCCAGGTGTCCGGCCAGCTTCCCACAGGCCCTCTCCCTTGCATGCAGCCACGCCTCTCTCTGCCCACAGCCAGACACCAGAGCCCTGCCACCCAGCCGCTGAAGCCCATGCATTCTGTGCAACACTCGTGTTCTGCACAGACCACCTGCCACGACCTTGTCAAAGAAGGATGCGGTTAGCCTGCCCTGACTGGCTCTCCTGGACTCGAACAGCACCCGCGAGACCCCAGCATCTTTCTAGACCCTCTCAGCGGAGCCCTTGGATGACCCGGTGGAGCTGCGATTGTGTCACACGTCAAGCTCACAGACCTGAGGCTTACAGGATCTGCCTTCTGAAACCAGAGTCCTGCCGAGGATGGAGGGCAGCGGAGAGGCCAGAGTGGAGCCCTCCGACGTGGCGGTCCGCACCCCGCCCTCAGAGACGTGCGGATGCCGGGCCTGCACACCTCCACCTGCTGCTTCTCCCCTCACACTGAGACCTGGTGCCTTTACCCACACAGGTGGGCCCTTTGCCCAGGAGCCAACACAACTCAGTTGTGCACGAGCCCGCAGCCTCTCAGACGGGCCCCACAGAGAAGAGAAGCACAGGCTAGAGAGGAAAGTGCCAGAGATGTGATGCCAGAGCAAAACCCAGGGTGCCTGACACTTACCAGTGGCCTTGGGTTCCTGAAGGTGAGTCCAGGGCCAGGTGACACCCCAGGAGAGGCCTAGAGTCTAGTGCCGGCGTCACGTGCCGGACCCCTCTGCTGTCCTTCCCACGCTAACCTCAGCCCTTCCCCGAGGCCTTGGGTCACTGTTCTCCGCAATTTCTTTGCTTCCCTGGTCCTGTGCTGGGACCCTGAGTCCCCAGGCTCATAAAACAATGGGGCTGGGAGGAAGGGAACCCTGCACCCCAGAAAAAAACAACACTTGAGGCAGATCCAGTTGGAGTGGATGAGAATAGCAATACCTCCCCCCTCCACTGGACCGCAGCTTTATGTACTGGGAAGTGAGGGTTTTCACTGGACTGGGGGGAGGAGGCAGCAAAGAATGAGGGGGGAGGATCATTCCTGGAATTTAAGTGTTTGGACGATTATCTTACTGTGCAGGGAACCAGCCTGGGGCGCAAAGGGCAGAGGACAAAAGAGCTAGCTGCTTGCTGCTTCTAAGAAAAACAGAAAACAAAAACCAAAGCCAAACCAGGCCTCCTGGCAGCAGAAAAATCAGCCCCTGCTCCTCTGTGCCCACCCCCTGCAGGGCCACCTGCTGTATTTCCCGCCCTCACCTGCCCAGAGGAGCCCTTTGGGGCTTGGACTGAAGCAGAGTCCCCACTGGTGTTTCTCTACCTGGTTTGTGCATTAGAGTCCCCAGGGAACTTGAGCTACCATGCTGACGTCACACCCGCAACAATTAAATCCAGCCTCTGGGGCTGGGACCCAGGCGTCCACGGTTTTGAAAGCCCCCCAGGGAACCTCAGTGTTCAGCCAAGGCTGAGAACTGCTGTTCCTGAATCACCCTCCAAACCAAAATAATCAAGCTCTCCAGGCCCAGGGCCTAGAAATTAGTATGTTTAACCGGCACCCGCGTGACGCTGAGGTTACATAAGCAGGGACGCTGCCCCGCCGAGACCTTTCTCTCCTTTGAAAGCTGCCTCTCATGCTCTTCGTTTCAACTTTGTTTCAGTTACCAGAAAGCGGGGGTGGGAGCGGTGGAGAGCCACTGTCCACACTTGGGATGCCCGTGAGGACCGACCGAGGCTGAAGGGGAGGCCTCAGGAATTCTGGAAGGGTGATTACTTGGGAGGCTGACACACTGACAAATGAAGCAATTTCCATTTCAAACAGAAAATGGAGATGAGATAAGATGCCTTTCCAGCAACAGAAGGAGACAGCCTAGTTAGAAGGGGTCTAACTTTTGCAGGCTGCCCACCCCGCCCTGCAGGCTGAGGAAGACAGAGGGAGGCTGGAGGCCCTCAGCCCACACCACCTGTCTGCTGAGCCCCGGCTCCAACCTCCACAAAGAGAGACCGAGCCTGGGGATACCCTGCGCCCCACAATGAAATTTTACCCACAGCTCCAATAGTGGTACCCAGGCCCAAGTGTACACTCTACAGCCTGGTGCAACCCTCAGTTGCACACAGAGGCCCAAGAAAGTTCTAGAATGGGCCTGAGGTCACTTGGCAGGGAATGCTGGGTTTCAGGTAAGGAGCATGACAGAAGCATGGCGGGCTGTAGGCAATGGTGGTGACGTGCCGGGGCCCGGGCAGCCTCACTCCACAGGAAAAGGACCTAAAGTGGGACCTCTGGAATCCTGGGGGCAAGGACAGATGCCGGGGTTCCCAGCTGATAGGACAGTGGGCCCCTGTCCACACAAAAAGGGAAATCTGTATGTCCAGAGATCCCCTAGAGGGGCAAAGCTCCCCCATGTACTCAACTTCTTTCCAGAAAGCCTCATTCTCTAGAAGGAGGACCACCTAAGACCCTCAGGCTCTCACATCCAAGCCCCAGAGGGAGTCAAGTTCCTCTTGTCCTCCTCCCCCTGCCCACTGACACCCCACATCTTCTGGGGCGATCAGGACCTCTCACTCTCAATGACGTCTCCTCCGCTCACTCTTTTGACAGGAGAAGAGGCACATCCCCTCCTGGGCCCTGATCCAGGCTACAGCCACACGTGACCCAGTTTCCCCGCAAAACACCACCTGCCTCTCCCCGCCTTGGCCCGCTGTGTCCTGCGGGGGACTGTGGCCCCCTGACAGTGCCCCTCAGCCTCAGAGGGACCTGAGTGCCTCAGGTCTGTACACAAGCCAATCCCTCCATGCCAGTCTGGCTACGAACCTGGCTTCATGCCGGTGCCCTTGAGCTGCCCTCTTCAACTCACCCCCGCCAACGAGAAGACACTGCCAGGGCAGGTGTCCCCTAAGAAAACCAGAACTGACAACTCCAGGTAATTGCTATGGCCAAAGTAGTGACCTGCACTTATTCCAGTAATGTTCTCATCGCCCCAAACATTATTGCAGCTTCTTGTTGGAAATCGCCTTCAGGGAATGCAGCACTTCCCAACAGCCTCGTCCTGCCAGGGTCTGTCCGCTGCGCACGATGTCATGTTTTGAAGTACCCCCCGGTTTTCTTTGGGGCGGAGTTGGCAAATGAAGTAAGCTCTGAGTAATCAAATTCAAACAGTGAAGGGTGAGCTCTAGGAACTTATCCCAGGGAAATAAGCCTGGACGTGTGAAAGATTAAAGCAAGTGGATCTCCAGGAGAGTAAGACAATCCCCCCCACCCCAAAGAATACATCCAACAGAAATATGCCCCTGTCGGGGACTGGATAAATCCAGTGAAATGCCTGGAGTCTCAAAATGGGGACGACCACACAGAGCCATGGAGATGGACGGGCGGGGCCGTGTGACAGCTGAATGGTGTAACGGGAGCACTCGCTGCCACAGTGTCTTACTGTGGGCTGGAACACAGGGTGCACGTGCTCAAACTGTACACAACTAAATGCGTGTGCGCGTGTGCGTGTGCACACACACACACACACACACACACACCAGGACACCAGGAAGAGCTGAACAAATTCTGTGGATTGCATCAATGTCGATATTCTGGTTTTGGTCCTGATTCTGGTTCTGCACGATGTTACCATGGCGGGGGAGGAGACTGGGTAAAGGACAATTATTATTTCCTTCGCATTATTTCCTAAAACTGCATATAAATCTTCAATTATTGCAACACAATGGTCACTTAGAAAATGCATTTGGACCGACGGGGCATGATTCAAATATCATGTTGTGGGCGCCTGCTCCTTTAGCTTCAGGACAGACCGACTCACCCATATCAGTTAAAAATAAATGACTTAATAGAATAGTTTTTAGGGAAACTTTATGTTTCTTTTGACCCCCCATTTATCTAAGGCTGATAGAATGAGTTTACTTGAGACAATGGCCCCGAGAGCAACGGCCTCCCCGACTGCACCCCTCAGTGCTTCAATCACCTCACCACATTCCACCCATTTTGAAAATGTGCTTTTTAGCAGACTTGGGGCAAGGGGCAGGGTGGGGGCAGCCGTGGCCCCCCTCTTGTGGGCCCTGCACCCTGCTGTGGGTCTCCTCCCAGGGCTGGGGGTGGGGACAGCTGGCGCACACGGCAGCGCCGGGCCTCAGGCATTCCCGGCACAAGCAGTGACAGGGAATGATCGCCAAGGCCTCTGCGCACTGCTGCTCCCATCACTTGCAGCTTTTTTCCTAAATATTTATTAAGCGCTGAGTATGTGCCGGGCATTTTTCTAGATGCAGCAAAGACCGCCCTGAACTACTGACTCTGCCCTCCCAGAGCTTAAACAGCCTCACTTGGAGATTATGGATTGAATTTAAGAAGCCCCCAACCAAAGCCGGATCTGGGCCGAAACCGGGCTGCTGATTTGGGGCAGTGGCTTCATCTCCGGTATGTCCACATTTTGTCCAATTTGAGGGGTTGTGATATGCAGACAAATCACAGGATTGTGCCATGTGCGCAGATGGGAGGGACGGGAGACAGCAGAAAGAGCTTCTCCCCAGATGGAGTGATTGATCTACATTAACCACGCACGGCTAGAGGGGCAGCCTGGCTCCGCGGGGGGAGCCTGGAGCCCTGCGCTCTGGCAGGGGGACTCTGGCTCAGCCCTGGCCTGCCTCTTAGTCATGTCCACGGGATTCAGTTTTCTTGTGGGTAGGCAGGGCACAGAGACCACATCAGCCGAGGTGGTCGTGATGGTGAAGTGCAGGCAAGTCACAGGCAAAGCTTCCAGCACGACCGAGGCATGATTTACTGATGCCAGAAGCCAACAGTGATGGCGACACGGCAGGCAGGGAGGGGCCGGGGCTGCTCTCGTCATGGCACTGAGGACTCTCAGGGTCGCAGAGCCCCCTTTTCACAAATGACATCCTGACATGATTTAGGAGCAGAGACCTGGGCATACATCTAGGATGACGCGCAAACAGTGGGGCAGTGTCACAACTGGAGGGGCCTCCAAAGCAAGCACGACCCTTTAAGCCTTGACAGTTTCACAAGCACCTTCTTCTCGGGTCTAATAGAATGAGGGAGTTGAGAAGCACTAGCAGATTTTAATTCAATTCAATAAATATGCAATGGGCCTCCCTGGTGGCACAATGGGTTAAGTCTCATCACTATGAAGCTGTCAGCAGCCACTGCACCACGAGTTCGATCCCTGGCCGGGGAGCTTCCCACATGGCGCAGCAGACCTCTCCTGTTTTGTCCACTGCTCCCCTCAACAGTGTACTTCAGTAGATCTGCCTGTTCTGCTCCCCACTCTGTCTCTGGTGAATCCTCTCACCACCCACACCTCTGGACTACACCCCAGCTTGTATGCACAAATAAATATATAAAATAAATAAATATACAATGATCTCAAGGCTAGGCCCTGAGCTACTGAGGTAAAGGATGGGAGGTCTAGTGACAAAGACATTTCTCTTTGGGTTCAAGAGATTTAGGCTGCGAACAAGTAATCGTCCCACATAGAATAATAAACTATATGTCCGTATAGATCCACGAAATGAACTGTGAAAAAAACATTATCAATTTTAATTCATTAATTAAGCACATCTATCGTGGTGGCAGCTTACTGAATGGCTCTGATGGACCAGACAAGATGGACGCGATCTTAACTTCCAGACATAAATACTGAAACTGATACGCCTGATTATCTCACAAGCCAGCAGCAGAGACAAATAAATAATTCTAATCCTAGTATAAATAGGCACCAGGAGCCAAATAAATATGTACAAGGCTCACAAGAAAGAGGGTGTAAGTCAGGAAAATTTCACTGTGAGTTCTGAAGGCTAGGGACAGGCTCTCCAGGGGGTGGAGAGGAGAAAGCTCTCCAAAGGGGGTTGGCAGGGGGACGGGCGGGTGGGTCACGACTCCAGCTAAATCTAGAAA
The DNA here is from genome assembly GCA_004024925.1 of Scalopus aquaticus. Lineage (NCBI taxonomy): Eukaryota > Metazoa > Chordata > Mammalia > Eulipotyphla > Talpidae > Scalopus > Scalopus aquaticus. Next base: position 254,494 of record PVIJ01000151.1, read on the forward strand.
ACAGAGAATGGTAGAAAATGAGACGACGATGGAGGGAAGACCAGGACGACGGAGGTTTGAGCAAACCCTGCTTAGGAAAATACACTTTATCCTGAAGCAACAGGGATCCCCCAAGAGGGTTAAGGGGTAACAACCAAATTTACCTTTCAGAAAGAAAATGATCTGGATACAAGAGAAGGGAAGTAGAGATGGCCAGTCCGATTTCCTTACTGGCCTGGAACCACGTCCACGGCTGCAAGAACTAGAACGGAAGCAGTAATAGAGGGAAAGGGGAAAGGGAAGAGTCAGAGATATTTAAAAGTTGAAATTCTGATGACTCTGTGACTGACAGGATGTGGTGATGGGGAACTTGAGCATGATTTTGGCTGAAGGCATTAAAGAAGACCACAGGTGAGATGGGAGACTTACGGGAAGCAGAGCAGAGGCAGAAAAAACAGCTGTGGGGGCAGAGGCCCAGCAGGGTGTGAAGATCTGAGTGGGAAGCCTGCAGGTCTGTGCGTGCAAGGCCCTTTCCAGCTCCAGACGCCTGGGCTGCTCCAGGACTCATCTTCGGGACCACGTGAGTACCGGGCCCTGTCAGAGCTCACCCTGGGGCGTGCAGGACACAGACGCACAACATGTGTGCAGGCCTCCTCCCTCTCTGTCACACTTCCGAAAGACTCTCACAAGGGCCCACTGTTGGCAGAGCCACATTCAGAAGTCAAACTTGATAATTGATGCTGTAATCCCCTGGATTCCCTCATTAGCAGCTGCTAATGGCTGGTGTGTTAACGATTCAATTAGGGCTCTAATAGGCCGGTTGTAAACGGCATCCCTTCAAAGGGAAAGGAAGAGCTGTGAGCTGTGAGTGATGGCTGAAGCCCCCGGCGAAGGTCCCTGACAGACAACACAGCACCCTGCCACTGTCTGTGGTGGGTCCCCCTGGGTCTGGACCAGCCCTTTCCAGAAGGCCAGCCTGGTGGCGGGATATTGGATCCCAGAGGACAGAAGGGACTTCAAAGCGCTCCTATCCAGGAATCTGGAGACCCTGCCTGCTGCCTACCAGGAAAGATCGACTTTCTCAGCCGGCAGAGCTGGACTTCCTGCTGTGACTTGCCCTCATCCAAGTCCAGAACCATGAATCGCATGTTTGCTCAACCCCACTCTGCAGCCCCAACTCAAAGGCACCTCAGGGAGCCAGGGAAGGACTGCACAGATTGCTAAGGCAGCCACCTCCTCCAGTACCCGCCCTGAGGCCCAGTCCATTCCCACCTCTGCCATTTCCCCCCAACACCACCAATTTGGAGAAGTTAGCTGGAGACTTGAAGCTCACCGTGAGGGTGGAGGTGAGGGTGCCAGCTGTGCTGGGACCTCACATAATTCAAAAAGCCCCAGAGGGAAGTCCTACATGCAGGCTCCTTCTTGTGATTTATAGAATTTGTTCTAGAAAGATCAGACTTAGCAGAGCCAAATTTCTCACCAGCAAAACTTGGATGTCACGGGGAGCAGGCGTCCCTAACGAGGAGGAGACCAGTGTGTGAGTCCCACAGGTGACTGGAAGGACAGCCACAAAGCTTCTGGCCAGCCCTTCAGCCGATGAACAGACGTGCAGGCAGGTGGGGCTGACTTAGCGTCACACCCCCGACTGCTGTGTCACCACATCTCCTCTCTTTTGTTCTCTTACATCTCACTTCTGAAAAGTAATTAGGTAATATTAATACCAATATTCCTTCAAGCATGAAATAATTTATCTCCACCCACCACCATTTTTTCACATCACAGAACAGATGCCACAGAAGAAGTAGGACCCTGGGGCTTAGCTGTGGCACCTCCTGTTCTCGCATCTCCTTCCTCAGGCCGGCTGTCATGGGTGCAGCTCCGAGAAAGGGAAGGGACATCACAGTACAGTAAACGGGTGCCATTTCCCCATCCCCACTTACATGGCGCTGCCTTGGACTACAACTCCCAGCATGCCATGCGGTGTGAGCAGCAAGCAGCTGGGAAGGAAGGAGGGGGATTTGGAGGTGGAGGTGGGAGGAAAGGGAGGGGGTAAAACAGATGGAGGAGACACTTGGGGGGGAGATGAGGGTGAGAGACAGGCAGAGGCTGCTCCTGGGATGCCAGATTTGGGCAGACACAACGGCAGCGAGTATCCTGACCTCAGGGTGAACTAGATGTTACTTTTTGAATTTCGGGTCTTTGCTCTTGCCCCAGCTCTCTTGGACCTGCCTACCCCTTTTTTGTGTGTTTCCCCACCACAAAAATACCTTCCATTTGTGGTAGTTTTGGGGCCTCGGCGACTGCTTTGGTCCAAGACTGTTTAGCTGGGCATTTGCCCATGCAGGGGTGGGTAATTTTCAGACTTTGATCAGCAGTAGGTCTGTTACTTGAAATCTTCTCTTCACTTATCCATCTCTCTGCACTTTGAACTTTCACACTGATTAAAGCCCTCTTTGAGCTCCGTAAAAGTCTGCTTTCTTTGCTTTTGCATGCAGATGGCCAGACCCTGAGCATGTGCAAAATGGGTTTTCCCCCAATAGTTTGGGGTTCCTGGCCCCCCCCCCCCCGGTCACACGGTCACACCACCTCCATTTACCTCTATAGGTGGAGGGAGACAGCATGCCGGGCTGGCTCGGTCAGACTCTGCCAGCACGAGGCTCAGAACAGTCAATGCCCTGTGCTTTCCGGGCCTGGCTAGCCTAACCCGCAGTCCCACCCACCAGGCCAGAGAGGAAACACACGGAAGACGCTGCGGAAGGCTCTTCTGAGATCATGGAGCAACCTAGCAGAGAAAACAGCCGGGCCTGGTCCTGACTAAAAAGAACATTAAACGAGGATCTCTAACGAGGCCCGAAAACTCTAGTTCATCCCCAGACGCCCCCGGGTCCTCTATCACAGCAGGGGACGGCTGTGCCGTTCTGCCCCAGGAATGGCTGCCCCAGGTATGGAGGCCCCAGCCCCACCTCCCAGGTCTGTCACTCTCATTGAAACAGGGTGGTCCCCAGGAAAAGGGGAGGCTCCAGGTTCCCTGTCCCACCCAAGGCAGGGAGGAGGAGAAGCTGGAGAAGAGACTGAAGAAGGAGGGAAGCAGGATGGAGGGCAAGAAGCCCTGGAGGTCTCCCTGTGACTCTGGGCTTGACTGCGACTCCGGCCGTGTTAGCCAACGCAGCGGCCCTCTCATCCAGACCGTCCAGCCCTTCATCTCCGTGGGTGCAAACCTCTGGGAAGGACAGGAAGAAACCGGCTGGAATCCAGCTCAGGCATGAAGCCACATTCAAATCCTAACTTAAGTTAACAAAAAAAAAATCTCTTCAATTCTCAGAGCTGCAAATTCCTAACCTATAATGTGATGACTCGCTACTTTGCAAGGTTGCTTTGGATACTAATTAGTGCTATGGTCCAAAGGCATGTGTCCCCCTAAAACGCCTGTGTTAAAATCCTTTCGGCCCGATGGTAATGGCACGAAGAGGTGAGGCTGTGGAAGGCACTCAGGTGCCTGCATGGGCAGAGCTCTCCTGATGGGAGCAGCACCCAGAGAGCTGCTCCCTGCCCCCTTCCACTGTGTAAGGTGGGTGTCCACCAACTGGGAGGCGGGTCCTCACCAGATGAAGAATCTGCAGGCATCTTGATCATGGATATCCACAGGCCCCAAACAGAAGAGGAATAAATTCCTATTGTGTATAAGCTACTAGTCTATGGCATCTTTTTACAGCAGCCTGAATAGACCGAGACAGACTGAACTGCAATTGATAGGCCCCAAAATGCAATGGCGCATAAAAGGGACGTTTTTCATTTTCAAGTTAAGAATCTCAAGCAAGCCAGTTGGTGGGCCTTCTCTCCGAGCATTCTTTCAGGATCCAGGCAGATGGTGACTCCATCATCTTCCACTCATGCCCCCAGGAATATCTGGAGGCTGCCATTCCAGGCCTCAGGGACAGGGCTGATGTGGGCAGTGCCCAGAGTTCACGAAGGTCTCAGGGCCGGGTCTGGGTGCGGCTCCCATCACTTCCACTTGCAATCCAGTGCTGAGCTCTCAGTCACACGGACACACCCAGTCCCAGAAGGAGCCCAGAAGCGGCCCTTGGCTGGACAGTTACCTCTCAGCTAAAAGTCTTTCCCCTGGGTTTGCCGAGACGTGGTGGTGGTTTCCACCACTTCATACACAGAAGAGTGCTTGATACCGGGAGGCTGGTGCCAGCTCCTCCCAGGGGACCCGCCTGCTAAATAAGGGGCTTCCCACGTGGGGCAGAGGGAGAGGCCAGGCATCCCACTCCCTCTCTCATCCCACAGTCTCATCACTACTTTCTGCCTCCTCCTAAATGACTCTCCTCCACCCCTTTCTTTGACTGGCCCCGCCCATCAGCTCAGGCCCCTCTCGGGCCTCAGTGTCCCCTGGCTCACAGCATCGCCCTCCCTGCCCCATCTGGAATCTCATCTGACTCGTCAACCCTGCTCTCTCTCACCAGAGGACTTCGGGAGGGCCGACAGCCACAGGCAAGTGTATAACAAAGATGTGCGCACTGTCGCAACAGAAAACACAGTTCCCTTGAATAACTTTGCTAATATTTGAAAATTAGTTCTCTTGCTCCTTATAGTGCTACTGGGTATTAGAATACGAGAGCAAGGACAACAGCAGTGGCAAATTAAAATGATGTTCTACTCATAAGTTCACGCATATGGGAGGGCAGACCCTATTACCTATAATCTTGGGACTTCCAAGACCCACACTTTCATTGGCCCAGCGTTGCCTCAGGGATAGTTAAAGGAAATTTTCTGGGATTTTTTCCCATTGCATCAAGCAACGGCTGATCATGCACATTTAAATGAACATCCTTTGAATCCCAAGCCCAGAAAACAACTGCCAACCAGCCCAGTTCTGCAACACTGGCCTCAGATTCTGCTGTCCTCAACACGGCGTCCTGGATGTGCCCAACTCTGGGGACAAGGGGCTGTCTATTCCCACATGGCTGCAAACTAGCTTCAGAGCTGGGCACGGGAGCATACCAGGGGCCAGGACCCAGCTCCCCGGCTAAACAGGCCCAAACAGCAGCTTTGCATGAAATTCCAAAAGATGTTTCCCCTCAGAGGCAATCTTCTTTCTGCCCTTCTCAAAGCCTGCTGTCGGGGAAGATTCACATACTTTAAAGACCGTGACTGATTAGGCCCACGTTACTGCTTTCAGGGTGTCTAGTATTTTTTCACATTACCTTGAGGAAGAAGGAGCGAGTAGTCGTGTTGGGGGGAAAAGGAGGTTTGCAACAAACTCCACATAGAGGTTTATGGACCCCCACCTCAGATCAAAGAGATCCAAGACACGAAGGGCTACTAATCCCTTAATGCCATCACCATCATCAAAGAGAGGATTACTGGGAACTGAGGGGTGGAGTTGAGCAGCCAGGTTTGGTATATAACCAGACTTGTGAACCTTGGAGGGCTCTTGGCTTCTCGCCGGGCTACAGCGTGCCATTGGGGCTTTCCAGCTCTTGGGATCTAGTAGGATGTATTTGCAGATTTATCTCCCCTCCCCTCTTTTTTCCCTGAGTTATTCATTTTTTTTTTTATTTATTTTTTATTTATACATACAAACTGGGGTACAGGCCAGAGGCATGGGGCGGCGAGAGGGCTCACCAGAGACGGAGCGGGTAGCAGAACAGGCAGATCAGAAATACACTGCTGAGGGGAGCAGCGGGCAAGGCAGGAGAGGTCTGCCTCGCCATGTGGGATTCTCCCCGGCCGAGCGTCGAACTCGCGTCGCTGCTGCCGACAGCTCCACAGCGCAGCGCTTAACCGCTGCGCCACCGGGGAGGCCCTGAGTTATTCATTTTTTATCTCCCTTCCTTTTGTAAATAAATTTTTTATTAACCTTTTTGTGAGCTCCTGCAATTGATCTTATTGTAAGTCCTTTTTAACAGCCTGGGTGAGAACCCACAGTCAGGCACCCCATTGTATATTAGAGTTGCCCTGTAACAAGAGGGGGGAGGCAGACACCAGGGAGAGATGTGAGCAGTGACAGGTGTCTCCTACACAGTCAGGCTACGTCTCTGTCATCTATACAGGTCACAGAGGAGTTCCAAAGAGTTCCTCCATAATGTAGGCAAGTTTTCTTGACCTCTTCAGAGCACCTTCTACCTAGCCTGCATTCTGGAGCTAAGTGCTCCACCGGGAAGAGCTGGCACCGGCCAGCATCCTCCATCCCAAGGCCCAGCCTCGTGCACCCAGCACCCGGCTTTTGCAAATGCTGCACACAAATGCTGCTACCCCTCTGACTTCTCCAAGATGCGGACAACTCAGGGGATGTGCCAGCTTCTCACGCTCACTTGCAAGCTGCACAGACACCACAGGCGGCCAAGGTCAGGGGGTTTGAAGAAGGGTTGCAGGCTCCCACTTTGAGCTGTCCTTTTGTTAACACCCAAAGAGAGCAGAACATCCGGGGCTGGCAGAGCCTCTGCTCTGTGGCCTACTAAGAGCTTTGGCAGGACAAACACATAAGACCTGGCTCTTTTTTCTAAGTAGTTGGGATACTGGCAGGCTAGGAATAGCTTGGGAAAGGGATTTAAAAAGCCATGAGCCCATCAGAGAGGCAGACACCCCGCCCACTTTGCCTTCTTGCTCAGGGAGGAGGTGTAAGCCAAAAAAACCACAAATGGATACACAGGACTTTCCTCAAGTTCTCACTGTAATTCCATAGCATTGGGAGATGGAATCAGAAAGTAGATGTTGGCTTAAACCCTGGACATTTTCCCAAAAAGATCATTGTTGCAGTTTCTTTTTCCCCTTAGAAAAAGGCAACAAAAATCATATTAATACTGTACTTAAGGCTTGGAGAATGAGGATATTCTGACTTAAAATAGCAAAACAAGATACAATCTTCCAAGGATCAGCAAAACCGTGCTAGAGAATATGTCTATTTCTGCTATTAAACACCAACTTTTTAAATAAGGTAAGTAGCTCAGCCACTCCTAGTAATTAGACCCTGGTCTTAAGAAGACAGAGGTCTTAGAAAGAAAAAAAAAACCCCCACTCTGAGGAGAGCCTCTACTTTGATGATGAGGGAGGCGGGACAGAAGAAAACAGTGGGGTTGGAAGGTACCCCAGCATCTCTGCACTCCTCTCACGAACTTAGCACACATGGATACATCTTTGCTTTGTTCGGTTTTGAGGTCCCATTCAATTCTGATGCTTTTCCCTGCTACACAAGAAACTGCAGGCTGCATCTCCCTTAGGACCCCTGAAGTATAAACATGGTCTGATATTGTGACTGGGCTGAGACCAAAGTTCAAAGTCCAGTAAAGGTGGTGCCCCCTGGAGGGGGTTTGCTGATGAGGATAGATAGCCCAAGGAAAAACTGCTAAAAAAAGGTTTTGCAGTTTGGCGTGGAGACTCTGATGAGAAATAAAAGGGACTGAAGGAGAAGGGGAGTCAGTCGCCATGATGGAGGAACAGAGGAAGCAGTCGCCATGACGTCGAAAAAGAAGCAGCAGCGGCAGGAAATGTAGTCGCAAAGATTTGAGTTTGGAAATCAGACGCCAGAAGATTTTGAGCTGCCAGGATATAGATTGTGCATTTTTGGAATCTTTAGTGACCTTAGGACCAGCAACTTTGGAGGCTTTGCAAGTAGCCGAGCGACAGAAACTGCTCCCGATTTTGTTTTCACTGCAGCCGAAGGAAGAAGGCAGAGGCCCGAAGCAGGCGCCTTCCTAAAATGCGCGAGTTAAGTCTGTGGGGCCATCTGGCCGCTGTAGTTGCTGTTTTTGGTGTTGTTGGCCTGGTGCTGTGCTGGGGCACCATAGCAGCTCTGGGAGCATCTCCCGTTGTGCTCTGTGTCGTCCTCGTGAGTTGGAACCTGGCCTACAGTCTGGCTGCTACGCGTCTGCAGAGGCAGGAAGACACCATCTTTGACATGTGGCCTATTGTTTGGAAGAGGAGTTCCACATTCACAGTGGCCAAAAGACGCTACCTTCATTGTTTCTTTGGGACTTAAAGGACTGGACATTGCTTTAAGTAAGTTAAACGGCCTTATTTTGACTTCAGTGAGAACAATTGAGCTGTTTGTAGACCAGCTGTTCTACTCTGCACCCCCGGGCCCCTGTGGGGAGAGCCCAGCTGTGGGAGGGGAGGGAGAAGTCTGTGGCTGTGTCTTCACTATAGGTGACCCAGGAGTAGCCTGAGAAATCAAGGACCAGTTCACCTAAGCCCTCCCTAGCCGGCAGGTCTTTCAGCTGTCTCCAATGTTTTGCACTCTAGAACAGTAGCGACCCAAGGGAGAGGAGACTGGAAGGAAGGAAGAAAGTTGGAGAGCTGGAAGGAGACCTGGAGGAGGCACATGGGGCAGAGAGACATGTGAAGAAGCTGTACTTGCTTCTTGGCCTTGGGCTGGTGTGAGAGACCTATGGGGAGGTGACAAGGGGAGATTTTATCTTGATTCTGATTTTGCTTCTTCTGTTCCAGACATGCTGGACCCTTTTGCCCTTTTTCATGGGTCCCCACCAGAAGGCGCCTTAGGCTTGTGGCAGGCTTTCGGGCCTCAGTGGCCCTGCTTCAGATCAACCCTGTTTGGCTGGGCATTTACCCATGAGAGGATAGGCAACTTTGGGTGCTCGATTTGGAAACTATTGGGCTGTCGGAAAAGTGATGATGTATTTTTTCTTTGTTTTTCAAGCAAAAATGCATCATGACTTTTCCAACAACCTAATATATTCTTTGTCTTCTCTTTCTTGCACACTAATTGCATTAAAGTTCCCTTCCGTTAAAGGTCTCATGCACTAGAGTATGTCTGTCTCGATGCAATGGATGACAGGGCCTATTTTGAGTGGGTAGGTCTCTGTCCTATAACAAAAGGTCTCACAAGGACAGACACTAGATATGGGGGTAGGGATAATTAATGAATCTTGCACTAAACCAGCTATGAAAGGTTCCAGGAAGCTAAGGTGGGGTCAGAAAAGATTATCAGCCAGAGGTGGGGGCAGAGAGGCTCTTCATCTTAGAAGGCCAACCCAATCTGACCCCAAGGCGATAATTTCCCCAATAATTCCATCAAAGGATGTCATAAAAGAATAATGCTTGCCCTGGCAAAACACAGCTCTTGTTCGTTAAGACTGCCTGGCTGAGTCTATGCATTCTATTTCCTTCTTCTCCTTTCCTCAATAAACTTGTGTGCTTATGAGTGGAAACTGTTAGAAAAGAAAGAGGCCATGAGTATCAGATTGAAGTGGGCTTTTCTGAAAGTCCCTCAGGAGTGACCCTCTGCAGGCTGAGAGTTGTGCCGCGAGACTGGAAAAATGGGTTTTTATAGGCTAGGACTGCTGCGGGAGTTTTTTTGGCGGGGTGTTCTGGAATTTACTGTCAGGGGCAGGGGTCTCTACGTTAATTCTTTATTGCTGTCAGTTTATCTTCAGTTTAGCTCATCTCTGGTGCCTGCCCACGGGGCCTGCCCACGGGGTTCCATGGGGATGGACCGCTGACTGTTCTCATCAGAAACCTCTGCTGAATTATTTCTCAGAGGCAGCCAAGAACCCCAAGCACCAAACCCATCATCTGAACTCCATGACTAGCATGAAACAGTTGGGATCTGTTAAAACTTACTCCAAATATCTAGGAGGTTTGTGGTAAATACACTTTAAGTGACAGTCTGTTAAATAAATTCTCCTGTTTGGCTTTTGGACAGGCCAGATTGTGCCTTGGGTCCTTACCTACACCGAGCTGGAAAGGGGGGCAGACGTCTGGGGTCACAGAGGAGCGTAGAGAGGAGATTTTTATTACAAGGCTTTAGGAATTCATTAATTAAGACAGTGGCAGGCCGGAGCTCTTCCTGGGTATGAAGAACTAATGATGAAATATTCTCAAGGTAACTCAAGGTCTCTGGTACTTCACCCTGAAGAATATGCGAAAGCCCTAATTTGCATTATCACTCAAACCACAAATTCAGAGAGGACACAATTGTTTTCACAACCCTGGAAGGTCACATTAGTCTTTCCTGCTCTGGTGCCCCCTCACAATTATATACAGGACAGCAGACAGAGAAATCTATATTAAAACTTCAAATCGTGAGGGGCTCGCAGCTCCAGAAGCCTGCGAGGCGTTTGGCCCAGCTACCTCAGCAGAGACGGGGGCTCCTGACATGGGTCTCCCATCAGGAGGCCAGAAAGGCAGAGATACCGGAATTGAAAGATGACTGACTTCAGGCACTCTAGACTAGCCCCAGCACCTGAGAAGGGCTCTTTGGTTCTAGCTAATTTATCTTAAGCACAGATAAATTCCAGGAGCCAGCTGAGTTAATGTTTGCCTCAGGGGAGAAAGGAAGAAGAACGGAGATCATCTGTTCCGAAGGGTGCCTGAGGCTTGTGCCTGAAGCTCTTAACCCATTCAGGGAGCACATCCCTCTCCCCCACCGTAGCTGACGCTGTCTTAGCCGTGGAGCAGCGAGGAAGATGCTCCTTTCTGTCTAGCGGTGAGTTAATGCCTGTCTGCAGGCAAAGTACCAAGTAAACAGCACATTGCATCGAGTTCTTTTTTAAACAGAGGGCTGCTTTCATGGCTGGCTGGGGGTGGGCTGTTGGCGATCCATTTATGACACAAGCATCAGCGCTAGCGCTGCAGAGGTGGATAGTGCTGTAATTCTAAAATGCCATCTAATGTTCCTGAGTGGCTTCTTCCTGCTTAGCCCTGCAGTGGATTGTGTGCCTCCTGACATTCAACAAGTCCTCACTGGGGCCCCCGGGAGGGGCAGAGCATCCCAGTGGTTAAGAGTATGGCTCAGTGCTTAAGAGAATGGTCCAGAGCTGTGCAGTCTGGGTATGAATCCCTGCCCAACCATACCTTAAGTGCAGGACCCTGGGCAGGTTGTCTACACGATCTGAGCCTCAATGATCCTATCTATAAAATGGGGATAATAACAGGACTAATTTTGGTAGCTTGTTGCAGAACTAAAATCATCTTATATGCAAATGGGAAGTGTCAGGGTATCATTTAAAAAAGGTAAAAAACTAAGCCCCCACTTGGGCAGGAGGAAGGTTTAGGAGGCTTGAATAGATTAAGGGAATCGCTATGGGAACCAAGTCACAGACTGATTACTTAGTAGGGCCATGACACATTCTGTGTCAAAGGTCAATGCCCAAGGCCTGTCATCTCAGCAAATAACTGGCCCAAACCAGTCACGAAAAGCCCTGTGGAAACAGGGCTTCCCAAATCCTCTGAGGGTGGGCCTCTCCCATCTTGCCCCCAATTCCCCTGCAGGGTATTTCAATAAATCTGCCTTTTCTGAACTCATCTACACTGCTGGTGGGATTGCAAACTAGTCTAACCACTATGGAAAGCTGTACGGTGATTCCTCAAACTGCTAAAAATGGAGCTTCCATATGACCCAGCAATACCACTCCTGGGAATCTACCCAAAGGACACAAAAACAATAATCCAAAAGGATACATGCACCCATATGTTCACTGCAGCACTTTTACATTAGCTTAGGTATGGAAACAACCCAGATGCCCCAAAACAGATGACTGGATGAAGAAGATATGGGACATATACACAATGGAATACTATTCAGCATTCAAAATGATAAACACATGCAATTCGCAGTGACATGGATGGAACTAGAAGGAATCATGCTCAGAGAAGTAGCCCAGAAAGAAAGAGAAAAACATCGAATGTTTCACTTGTAACAGGGATATAGGGGAACCAAATATGAGAGAGACACACAGAGAGGGAGGGAGAGGATAAGGGCTCAAAATGGGGGAGAAAAAGACACAAGGGACCACAGAGATGGATCACGGGTGAATTGGTGGTGGGTTACCCAAGGGGAATACAAAATGTAAAAAATATAATAATAAAAAATTAAAAAAAAATTAAATCTGCCTTTTCTGTTCCCCACTGTGTCTAGTAAATTCTTTCAACCCCCACACCTCCGGCCTCACCCCCACTATAAAAAGCACTTAGAACACTCTCCAACACGTGAGTGTTATTAAGAGTTTTATCATTGCAGGCTAACTGCTGGAGCCACACCCACACCCAGACTATTGAGGTCCACTTGAGGGAGATATACTTACTGCAGGGTCTGGATGGAAAGGACAAGGGACATCTTCAGGGGAGCTTTAGAGAAGCTTGACTGTAACTGAGTGTTCATTTAAGTTTGGTACAGCTGTCTCCGCTGGTCAACCAGAGGATTGTATGCAGCACGGCAATAAGAATTTCCTTAAAATGTTAAGGAAACGATAACTAACACATTAAAACTTTTATTTTATAAAAATAATTTAAAAATGGTTAAGTCAATTTAAACAGAGAACATCTAGGTTTCTATTAGAATAATGGCAGTAGCTTAAATCTAAATTTCCATACCTCCCCTAAAACCCAAACAGACAAGTGGAACAAATACAGTTCAACCTGGGCCCACAGTAACCTACACAGGAGACAGTGGAGCAGGTTAGATGCTCTGACTGCTATTCAGTCACTGCTCACACTCTCCTTCCCTTCTAAGAGTCACCACCCCCACACTGCCCTGGAGGATTGTAACGTGACTTGTTCCAGCCAATCATGTTGCTGTTGGAGTAAGGAGCAAACTGAGCCATGAATGATGACCTGAATGAACTCCACCCCTTGTCATTTTTACTGACAACACCCCCATCTCTACACTGAAGAGATCTCTGGCACCAAGGACTACAACTCCCAGAATGCTGTGAATCTGACTTCCTGAATGTGGGATAGGAACCCACTGGGAGCTAGGGGTGGAGTTAAGCAGTCATGCTTGGCTCAGAAATGAACCCATGCAGGCACAGGCTCCCTGGCCTTTCCAGTTTCAACTTGAAAAACCATGAGAGACATAAGGAGACACTTAAAAGAGATACTTGGAAGAGATACTTTGGTAAGCAAGAGATGGGAGGCCACTCCTGGTACCTGGCAGAGACATGGCCGCCATTATCTTGACTTCTTGTCAGATTATGGGTATGTGTTGAGTCTTGAATCTCTCTTTCTGTCTCAGATCTCTGGGACTAAACTAAACCCTTTCTTGTGGTTCTTTGCCAGAAGGTGCCTTAGAATTTATAGCAATTTTGGGGGTCTCAATGGCTCCACTTTAGGTCAACCCTGTTTGGCTGAGCATTTTCCCTCAGGGGGATGGGTAATTTGGGGAGTTCGGGTGGAATATTCTTTCTTCTCTTCCCTCTCTAAGCTATGTACACTAATTATTTTTTTTCAGATTTATTTTTATTTATTTATGCATAAAAGAACTGGGGTCTAAGGCAGAGGTACAGGGACTTGAGAGGATTCACCAGAGACAGAGTGGGGAGCAGAACAGGCAGACTGACTGAAATACACTGCTGAGGGGCGCAGCAGACAAGACAGGAGAGGTCTGCTGCGCCATGTGGGTCAGCTCCCTGGCCAGGGATCGAACTCGTGCTGTAGTGGCTGATAGCCCTGAGACTCTAACCCCTGCACCACTAGGGAGGCCCCTGCTATGCACACTAATTCTATTAAAGACCTTTTACTCTAAGTGTCTGCTTCCATCACCTTTATGAACATATGGCCAAATTCTTTTCAGAATGTATGCCCCTTTATAGTTTGGGGTTCCTAGGTACCCCTCAGTTGCATGCTAACATTGAGACATGATGTAGGCAGAAGGCTGATGTGTGTTTATGTTGTTGGGTTTGGTCTTTTGCACTCAAGTCTTTTACCATGAAAAGGACATATCTAGCAACCAGTCCAAAAAAGATGAGAGACACTGAAAAGGACCAGAACACAGCTTGTATCCTGTAACCAAACCCAGGCTAGATACGAACAGTGCTAATTATGCACTCAGTATAAGCAGTGGTGACTGAATACCAGGCAACTTGCGGATATCTAAGTGAAAAATGCTCCTGAGTTAGGGCTGGTTGTTTTGTAGTAATAACTGACACACAGAAATTAGAACTAGAATTGAGATACCGCTGTAACAAAAACTTAAGCTATTTGGAGTTAATTTAGGAACAAGGAAGTAGCCAATGAGGAAAGTGTCATTAAGGATCAAAAATAGTGATCTGTGTTGTGTGGTAACAAATTATTTGGTAAAATATCACCTTCAGTATCGAAGAAGGCAGAAAATATACCTAATGAATACTTGGTGTTGGATAAAGACTTTGGAGACAGAACACTGAAAGGGTGAGCTAGCTGCTACTAATTGCATTTGATAAGGCACTACAGGAAAGTGATTAGATCAGAAAATACAAACCAGTTTGCAAGCAATTTTTAGAGGGAAATGACAGGGTTGGGAAATAAAAGTGCTTATTACAAAATCAAAGGTGCTGCTATTAGGACTCAGCCTCAGAGGAAAGTCCAGAGCCGGGGGCTTCCGGTGACACACAAGCCCCACATGAGGTGAGATCAAAGGTGGGAGCTGGACCCTCGCTTATGCTCTGAAGAGACGAAGGTAGAGACAAGCAGCCAAAGGATAACTAAGAATGTTCGAACACATGATCCCTTAGAAATATGGTTGCATCAAATTTGCTCCAATTTGGAGTCTAGAAAATATATGTGACTCTGGAACATGTATGTGTGACTTTGAGGAGTTGGGTTAGCAGGGATGAAATAACAGAAGAAGCAAGTCCTAAAGGGTGGAGTCAAGAACAGTGAGGAAGAACGGACTTAGGGTGACAGCAGATCCTCTGAGTCTCATGGAGGAGTATTTCTCTGTCCTCAATATGGTAGAACCTGCCAACATTTGCCCAGCAGGATCTCAGAGTTTCCGTGGGCCAGTGACTATGGGCTGTTCTTGCCCTTTTAGACTGTGAGAGTCCGGTTAACCATTTTCTGGCCCACCCCGTGCTGGGGACGCATGGAAAAGTGGTATGGTCAAGGGCAGCCACACCCAGAGTTGATGTGGGCCATGAGACACTGGCCCTCCAGACTTGCACCATGACCTGATAGTGGGGAATCAGCCCAGGCAGCAGAGCTTGGCGCTCCCAGCCCCTCAGGGTGCCCAAGGCAAGACACAGAGCCGAACTCTGGCCCCGGATATCCAGACTCTGCCCAAGCAGGAAGGATGACGCCATGGTCTCCACCCCAATATCTTGAACGGGGGGGCTCCTGGCAAGGGGGGCAGAGCTCAATGACCATTTTGTGAGTTTTTACAAATGAGCAATGCGCTTGGGCTTGTTTGCTCTTCTTCATTCCAGCTGCTCTGGAAGGCAGCTGCCCCACTGGGTGGTGGTGGACCTTCCCCCACTGCTCACCCCTAGGGGTCCCCCCACCGGCAGTGGCAGGCCCCTGCCACACTCTGCTGGCTCCCATAGCTGCAATCAACCTTACACCCTGGTACTTTGATACAACAGTAACTGTACCTTTCCCCTCGCCCCCTACTCGACCCTCTCTCTCTACCCTGTTGGTTAGAATTAACTGGCTTTTGTCTTGCACAAAACCCCTTTTGTTTACACTGGTGATGATGAATGGTTGGACCCAGAACCAATGAGAGGGTCTGACCCAGTGACAGTGTTTTAGACCCTTTGCCCGGTAAAAATAGGGCTTTGGGGACTCTTGGGATGTGGGAAAGTGTATTTTTAGGGAGGGACATAGACATTTATTTAGAAACAGAGGGAAGTGTATAGTAAATTAGATTACTGTTCAGCAAATATTCACTTCCTATTTCTTCCAACTTCCATGGGGAAAATAATTTTTCTGCCTCATTAATACTAGACTCATTCATATGCCTTTCTTTGGTCAGTGAAGTGCATTGCAAAGAGAGATTCTACATGTATTCTCAAGGAGGAGTTCAGTTTCCTATACTCTTGTCTTTTGTCATGTAAATAAGATGCCTGCATAACTGCTAGTTCAGGCTGTTACTACTCCCAGTCAACCCTAGACTAGAGCAGCCAAACACCAACAGACTATGAACACGGATAAGCAAGAAATAAAAGCTTTGTTACGTGTCAATTAAGTGTTACTTACAAAATAACAGCTTATTGATTTTAAAAAAAAAAAGAAAGCTACAATCATCTTATAAATAAGCAGGAAAATACACATCTGAAAGCAGCAGGGGCATATCTAAAGCTCATACCATAGCAGAGATTCAGGGGAGACTGAGAAAGCGAGTGCAGTGTTCCAGAGATGGTAGAAAACATACAAGTTCACCTCCAGAATGAGAGGGACCTATTCTGAGCAGAGACATCCCAAGGAAAGGTCTGAGATAGTAGATAAAACTACTGGAAACTGGAATTGAAAATAAGGAACTTGAAAGGGTGTACTTCCAGGTGCAGCAGCACTGGGGAGGCAAAGTTTTGAGAAGGAAAGAATCCAAGTTGGCAAGTTCTCTGCACCAGTTACCAATTTACTGTCTCCCATCTCTAAATCTACCCTTTCTTATAATACTTTGTGATACTGAAGTTAGACTCCATGACCCTGTAAAATGTCTCCTCTGCCAGGTAGCACAATGTAAAGCTTGACCAAGGAGGATGCTGGAGTAACACTTCAAGATGACAACCACGTGAGGATACACCTCTCCTAGATTCCCGCCACCACGTCTAGCAGCACTGCGATCTAGGTTCATGGATTTACTGAGCCTTCAGGCCTCTCTATTGCCACCTAGTGGCCACCTGTGAGCTACTCCAGTGGAACTACTCCCTTGGTAGCTCCAATCTCATCCTCAAGCCATTCTTCCCCACATAGCAACTGATTTGGGTGCCTCCAGTGGGCCACATCACAGCAGTGCCAGCTACACCCTCAAGCAACTGCATTCCCTCTTGGACTTAGTTTCTATATTATTATTTTCCCTCATTTTTAAAGTAGCTGAGTTGTTTAAGACACTATTTCTGGAACCCTTATCTCTTTTAGTAATCAATAACCTATTACTAGTAAGCAATTCTTTATATTAAGCTCTCAATTTGCAATTACAGGTGCATTTTTATCTTCTGATTGGACTCTGACTGGAATGGCTTAGCAGTGAAGGAAAGATAGGAAACAAGTAGTGAAATGAGAATACCACAAAAATAATAGCAGGCATAATCACAAAACCAAAAGCCTCTTTCCCCAAATAGACATCATTTATTAAAGAAAGTGCACTTCACTGTACAAAGAAAAGTGAAGAGACTTATTAGCAAGCCAACCAATTCCTCTTGGTCCTCCAAATAAACATCTGCATCTGCTATTGCTGGTCTAAGAATTTCTAAGATATTTAAAAATGCGTATCAGGAAACATCAAGCAAAACTGCTACCAGAAGAAAATTGGAAATTGAGAATCAAAACGTCAAGTGATAAAAAAATGTTCTCTCCCAAATCAACCATGAAGCAGAGGAAAACTGATACAGTGCTCCAACATGAATTAAATTATCTTTAAATGGCATTTGGAGGGGGGAAAAGATCTGTTTTAACAAGAAATTCAAACACTAACTGCAGAAATGGGAAAAAGAAAAAGAAAAAAAGGTAAGATGAATGTTGGCTAAACTGAGTAAAAACAAAAAATCTCAGAAATGAAGTCTAGATTATAAAGTACTCAAGTGAAATGAAAACTTATTGAAAATATATTAAGTGAAAGTGAGAAGAAAATGAGAAAAAGAGAATGAAGAACTAGGTAATAAAGAACTAGGTAAAAAGGTGTTAGAGAGAAAGTGATCTGTAGAAGATAAGCAAAGAAGAGAGAATATATGTATAACTGGAGATCTCAGAAAAGAAAAACAGGACAGTAGAAAATGAGATCTGTCTAAAATACAATACAGGAAAAAAATTCTAAAAACTAAAAAGAAAACTGAACCGACATATTGAGTCTACAGTTTACCACAGAAATATTGATCCCAGGTAGTTAAGATTAGGATGTAGCCTAGTAAATTAATCAAACACTGAATTGATGAAAAAAAATTCTGAGACTCCAGAGACAGACTGTCATTTAGTATTAATTAATTTAGAACATCAGGATAGTTCCCAATTTCTAAAAAACAATGCAAAGCAACTCAAGAGTGAAGCAACATTTGAAGATAAAAACTCGAGAAACAAAAATTTTGCATTTTTTACACATATATTTCACCTCAGTATACCTAATTTTTAAAAAATAGAAGTGATAAAAAAAAAAGTTAGTAGAAGATTCTGAGAATATCAGAAGATACAAACAGCATAGTTTTTTAGTCTTCCTGACACCCCACCCTGAAACAAAGAACTCAACTAGAGAGCAAAACTCATTGACAATTCTATGAAGAGAATCCCAAAGTAGTTAACAGGTTGACTGGAAGGCTTGGTGGACCAAATGGACAAAAGCAACCAAAACAGGGAGATATTCTGCCCTCAGTTGTGGCCAAGCAATAAGAATGAAGGAAATAGGGCCTCCCTGGTGGCGCAGCGGTTGAGCACTGCGCTGTGGAGCTGTCGGCAGCTTGTGATGCGAGTTCGACACCCGGCCGGGGAGATTCCCACATGGTGCGGCAGACCTCTCCTGCCTCGCCCGCTGCTCCCCTCAGCAGTGTGTTTCTGATCTGCCTGTTCTGCTCCCCACTCTGTCTCTGGTGAACCCTCTCGCTGCCCCATGCCTCTGGCCTGTACCCCAGCTTGTATGCATAAATAAATAAATCTTTAAAAAAAAAGAATGAAGGAAATGGAGAAGTCTAGTTTCTATAAGCTTTCTATAAACTCTCACAACTTACCAATTAAAAGGATCCCTTCTAGAAGAAGGACTCTGACTGAGAAGAAATTGCTGGAATGGATTAAAGAGGAATCAGATTTTTAAAATAGAGGTAAAGGAATAAAGATCCAGATGAATTTACACAATAATATAAAGGATATAATTAAAAATAATAATAAAAAGATCCAGATAAATTTGAGGAAGGGTAACATAGACAGGAGACCTCAGAAAGCAAACTACTATTTTTCTAATATCACACAAGACCACAGAAGAAACCTATAAAGCTAGTCACTTTAACTTTAGGTCAAGTGTTCTTGACCTGAACACAACTTCTTTTTAAAATTTCAGGGAAACTAATTTCACATAAGTAAGCATGAGAAAATTAGGTTAAATCCCACAGAGAGTAATTATTAGAAAAAATAAGAATTGAAAAAACAGAATAACAGCCCTTCCAAGAAAAAATAAATGCTCACCAAAAGATCAAGAACGTATAATTCTATTCAAAGCAAACTTTAAAAAATTTTAAAATGAAAGAATAATAAAATCAGAACTACAAAAGTCTCAGATGTGCAATAACAGAAGCCAGAGAATAATTACAAATAAAAGAACAAATCATCTCTGATATGAGGGCTAATCAAAAAAGAACACATGAATATGATAGATAATTCCTTAAAAGAAATAGGAGGTGAAAAGAAGGCAGTGTCTTTAATATCAGAGCGGAAAGAAGAAAAAAATTGAGATGAGAAAAATATGAGTTAGGCAAAGAATATCTATATACAGAGAACAGGAATCCCTGAAGAACCAACTCAAAACAAGGGAACATAACACATACAAAAATATATAATCAAAGGAAATTTTCCTATAATTAGAAAAAGAAAAATTAATCAGTATGGCAACATTTTAAACAAATATATTTAACTCTACAGTTTTAGTAAAATCTACAATGATTATTTCTCCCTCCTCCTTGCCAATACAAAGGCTTTAGCTTGTTTTAACTATGAAAATCATCCCCTCTGCTAGAACATGTTCACCTTTTTGCAGATATTAACATTGGTTCACTATCAATCCAAAGTTAATTGATCAATATATTTTACCAGTGCTGACTGGTACTGTTTCTGGCATTCCCCTAACTCAGGGTTTCTCAACAACGGAACGACTCACGTTTTGGACTGGACAATTCATGCTTCCCGCAGGGTGTCCGATGCATTGTAGGAACGTTCAGCAGTACCCTGGGCTGCACACACTAGGCTCGTGGACCACATCCCAAGTCACGGCCATCAAAAATGTCCCCAGAGACTGCCAAATGTCCCTTGAGAGGCAAAATTTCCCCCAGTGAAGAACCTCTGTGCTAGCTGAGGTTTGCCTTTGGTGCTAGTTCAACTAGCAAGGTTTAGGAGGGGAGGAAGGGGTAGCAGAATTGCAGTTCAATATTATTTTGTCCAGATATTGCATTTTTAAACTTGGTTATTTCTACCCATCTGAACCCTGTTTTCCTCAACACTTTGGAGATATTACTTCCTGACTTCTTTCTATTCCTGCTACTGAGTTGCCTGCTAGTGGTATAAGAGAAATTCCTTTTTTTCCAAGTGACCTGGGTTTTATCTACCTCTAGAAATGTTTCCTTATATTACATGTTCTTCAATTTCACCACAGCATGTCTAGGTGTGGAGTTATGTTTAGTAGATTTCCTGCACTTTGAGACTAAGGGTGCATGAGATTCTTCAATTCCGGAAAATATTTAGCTATTATCTCTTTACATACTGGTTCTCTAGTTATTTGCTCTTCTAGAATTCCTATACGTCTGATCCACATCTCTTACCTGCCTCTTCATACTTTTATCTAATCTATTTTATCTAGTATTCTAGTATTTTCTCCTAATATCTTACAGTTCACAAACTGTCTCCAGTATATACTTTGTCTTATCTGTGTATATTTTTCCATTTCAATGCTTTTGAATTCCAATTGTTTCATTTTTATGAATTTCTCTTGGTTTATTTCTTACTCTGCTGAATCACAATTTATTATTCTTTGGGGGATATTCTTGCTTTACTTCTGTGGAGAGTGTAAGCACATCCGTTTTAAAGTCCTCTTTAGATTCCGCTATTATTTTCATTTAATCAGGATGAATTCATCTCCCAATTACTGGTTTTGTTTTATCCATTTCTTAGCATTACCTGCCCTTCAGGATTTGGGAATTTTAGTTTATGATAGTATTTTCAGAGTTCTCCTCTCCCTCTCTCCCCGCTCTGTCTCTGCCTATACCCTTCCTGTTCTAGCACTTTTGTTGTTACCTCCATGCAGCCTTTTAGGGGCCCCAGTGTGGAAGCAGAGTTCATAGCGTATGTCCTGGCTCAGAACCTTCTGGGCCTTGGTGCTAGGTGGAAGTCTGGCTCTGCTTTCTCCCACTGTGATGTGAGCCAGAGCCCAGGAAGCAGACAGATGAAGCTTTGCTAGTCTCTTTTCAGTGGGTGGCAGCCCTCCACCCCCGGCCTTTGATCTCTCACCTGATGTGGGGCCCTATATGTCCAGGTTCCTCAGCAAGAGCCAAGCCCCCCAACTGCTTCTGCCTATTTCTGGACCCAGAACCCAATATGCTGCCAGTCTCTCCCACTTTGCACTTCGTGTTTATTTTATTGATGCTCCACAAAGATGTTTATCTGGTGTTTGAACACAGCATTGCCTTTGAAATTGTTTCTTTTCTAAACTTTCTATGTGTAGCAAGCAAATAAGAATTATCTCGCTTGTTTGAGAGTGACCTTTCAATTTTATCTTGACCAGAAATTTCTTAATCCCTTTATAGCCTAACTCTACTTACCAACTTTATCTTGGGTCCTACACCCAGAATGAAATGTAATTAGTCTTTCCATATAGGTTAAGCTCTCAGTTTTTTTTTTTCCCCTCTGAGGACACCCTCAGCTTCTTCTGCTTCCCAGGACTCTCTGCGCCCGCTGAATAGATATACTGCCCCACTATTAGTTCCAGACCACTAACGCAGTAGTCTCCCTTCACTTCTCAGTCCCTCTACCCATCAAATAATGCATTACACTTGTCAAAATATTGCTCCTTCAGGTGGCATACAGATTCTCAGCTCTACCCCAGACACAAGGGCACCATGCTAGGTCACTAAAGAATATCTGATAGACATTTTCCTTCTCCGCTGCCGTCACACTTCTGTGCTGACCCCAAAATCCACACGGGAGTTCCTTTAGAATCTAGAACTTTGAGGTGCTCATTCTTGACGACATCGAAGAATTTTATGAACTAGCATGACCCAATCCCCAGGCAATAGCGTCACTGAGCTCTCAAACTCATCCTCACAACTTCAAGAGACTTTATAATCAGTCCCTTTTCCAAGGAATGGAGAATCCTTTCTGGTATGCTGGGTTCCCCCCCTGCCCCTTCATCCTCTCCCCATTTCTATATTGTCCTCAAAACTAAATTCTCTGTTAGTGTATTTGCATTGGTTTGAATGCTGTACTCATTTAAGATGACTAGATCCTATACATTCTAGGTTTACATGAGGTTCTAGGCTAAGAAACTGCAGCAACAATTCAGATGCCAATGTCAGGCTGAAGAAGTTTAGTACACTGTGGGAGTCTGGAGGAGACAGAAACTTCATTAAAAGAGGCATCATTTGAACAGTATCTTCAAGAACAGGAAGACTCTAGACATGAGATTAAGGGAATAGAACATAGGTAAAGGGAAGAATATTCAGCCACCACCTACCTTCCCAAGTACAGTTTTCACACTCTTTAGGTAGGAAGAAGAACCTTACGTTTCATTCATTCATTCATTCATTCTTTCATTCATTCCCTCACAATGCTTTGTAAGGGTCTATAATAAATGGAGCTCACCAAATGGTGAATGAATAATGTAAGTATGGTGTGAAATGCTTTCCCAAAGCTTGAGCTCTGTCCTCCTGCTCCGCATTTATTAATTCATTCTAGCAATATTAATCATTACCTAGTAGGTGTTCGCCAAGTTAAGAGTAATGATGTTGAAATGAGCAAAGCAGACAATCCCAGCAAACATTTCAGTGTTTGGAAGCGTGTCTGGCCTGGAGGCTGCAAACACGATGTGCATTCAATGGTCAGTATCTAGCATTCAGGCCCTTCCACATTAGCAAAAACAAACATCAGTTGAGCAATTCCAGACCTCTGAGCACACAGCCCTGCCAGCACTGAAGAATCTTTGTTACAAAGGATTCTTCTCCATAAGACAGTAGCTGGGGCACATCTGTCCTGGGCCATCTCCCAATAGCCTTTACCCAGGGAACCCATGTGATGAGCGCCGCCTAGTGGAGGGAGTGTGAAGGACAGCCTTGAGGCAGAGCAAATCACCAAGGCTCAATGGCTCCCACGGCCCATCTACTTCTAGAAGCAGGCAAGGGGAGTCTCCCTGAAGTGGCCCGGAGGCTCAGCCTGCAGGCATCTCGGGGGCGGCGAGTGTGCAGCCCTGTGCTGTCTGTCCCCGTGGAGGGGCAGACTCCAGCAACCAGAAGGTTCTGGCAGGGCGCAGTTCCAGCCTGCGGAACCAGCCTCACCAGCCCAGAGAGCTTCACTGCTGCAGAACATTCTGATGAGCAAGCGGTATCACAGCTCCTGTGGGAAGAATCTTCGGTTCTCACATTCTAGAGAGCAGTCCCCATGTGCACACACTGGCCACGCAGCTGTGACTCATCCAGGCGCTCACAGTCACAATCCCCACTCCCCAGAAAAGGGGAGTGTTCGGAGTGCGCAGGGAACCCACCACTCTTCCACCAGACGGAGACAGGACAAGCTCACCAAGCGCTGCTCCTGCCCCCGGGGGCAGAGCATGCCACAGATGGAGTGCACATCTGTCTGCCGCAGCCTGGACACCATGTTCTCAACAAACCCAACGTGACGGGCCTCCCTGGAGGCGCAGCGGTTAAGCTGTCGGCAGCTGCAACGCGAGTTCGACGCCCCGTCGGGGAGATTCCCACATGGCGCCGCAGACACCCCCTGCCTCGCCCTCTGCTCCCCTCAGCAGTGTGTTTCCATCGATCTGCCTGTTCTGCTCCCCACTCTGTCTCTGGTGAACCCTCTCGCCGCCCTATGCCTCTGGCCTGTACCCCAGCTTGTATGCATAAATAATCTTAAAAAAAAAAAAACCCAATGTGAATTAACAGCCGAGCTGGCTCGCACAACCTCTCCCGCGCAAGCGTGTGCCGGCTGACGGCGCTGACCATCTCTCCACCCCACCCCAGCCCCTTTCTCTCTACCTCAGGCATCTTCACAGTCTGCCTGATTAAAGAGGTACAAATTCACAAAACTGGCCTTGGGAACACCTGGAAAGCATCTGTCAGCCCTCGTGCAACTGACTGCAGGTGAGGGGGGAGAAAGTTAATAATACTAATGAATAAGCCTAATTGATTATTAAGCATTATTAGCCTGGCAAATAATACCGCCCTGGAATTCTGCCAGTCCCCGCGACTTAGTTAAAGGGAATCCTTACTTTGGGGGGATCAGGGTCTCAGGGCGGATGAGAATGTCTGAACGGGGAACGTGCAGGGGACCCTGGATACAGAGAGTGATGATGGAACAAAAGTGCTTCCAAAGTGCACACCCACGGCATTGCCGAGGACTCCCTGCCCCTGCGCAGACTGAAGCTGCCCCACCCCCTCTCAGCATCACAGCGGAATCCAGCGTCTCCTGCCCCTCCGGCGCCTGCGTGGGAAGCCGGACCACAGGCCAAGAGCAGTGATTTAGCGCTGAAACAAATCCCAACAATTCTCCTTCTCTTTTTGCCATAGAAGTGGAAATTTGGAAATATAAGATTTAAAAGACAACTTTCAGACTAAAAAGCACAGTCTGTTGTGGCAGGGGAAGGGCTTTTGGTGGTGTGTTAGGGGAAGGTGTCCTTGTATCCTATAATCTTTTAACAAACATTTTTCTTTCTTTTTTTGAGGACCTATCATAGTCCAGACACTGAAAGATGCTGGATACAAGCATATTTTGTTCTTCAGAAAGCACATCATTTAGGAGGGAGAATTTTATATGTAAAAGCCTTCTGCTTCCTGCAATATGGCTGGTTAGACAGCCTGGGAGGACCCATCTCCTACAAACATGACATCCTGTGTACAGCACCCCAGTTCTTGTATGCATAAATAAATAAATCTTTTTTTAAAAAAAAGAAATGCTGACCGAAATAAAACACAGAATCATAAAGTTGAGTATGCTATGAGAAACTACCAAGAAGGAAATATCAAATGGAACTTCCAACATTGAAACTATTAAATAAAAATGTTTGAAGACTCAAAGAATGTTCCACAACAGATTACACACTCCGACAGAACCAGTAAACTATACACTACAGTTGAAAAGATTACCCATAAAATATCATAGATAAGGAGATGGAAAGCATGAGATACAGAAGAGAGAACATTTAATACTTGTTTAATCAAGTCCTAAATAAAGAGAATATAGAAAATAATGGAAAGGCAATGTTTGAAAAGATAACACTTTTCCAAAAGCCATGACAGGCAAGAATCTATTGATTCATGAAGAACAATATACCCCAAATAAGACGAATGAAAATAAATCCACACCTTATAGAAGTCATAATGAAACTGCAGAACACTGAGGACAAACATCTTAGATCATACAGAAGTTTCCATAATAGTTAATCCCTGTTTTAGTTTCTTTTGGGTCTTAGGCACAAAGTTCGATGAGACTCTGCCTGTTCTTCTCATTGTCTTTGCCAGTCCTGGCAATTCACTACAGGCTCTGCCCATTCATTTCTTTATGCTCTCCAACTGCACACTATATTCCCATCCTCCTCTCTCACAAATATCATCTTAAAGTACATCTTTTTCCTTGCATATGTTTTTGTAAATATACATTGTTACTTTGAGTGTGTGTTATTTATTCAAATAAATGGTACTGAATCACACAACACAATCTATTTCTTACCTTTTCTACTCAGCATTATGTGTTCATGATTTAGGTCTGTTATATAGCAGTGTTTTTCATTTCACAAATCATGAAATTAATTCAACGGACCTAGCAGCGTTTTTCAATGGATTAGAATAGAAATTTAGCACTGGTCGTAAAGGCAGGTATTATTTCCTAATACTTTTCCTAATACACACACACACACACACACACACACACACACACACACACACATACACACACCTTTATTTTTTATGTGATGTGTGTGGGGTTGGAGGGTTATGCATGTGTGTGTGTTCTGGATTATGAAACCAATTATATTTCTTAAAGAAGCACAATGAAAGGAGTTTAAAAGTTACTATTTTATTTCCATTTACAAGAAAACCTGCATATAAATGGGTCTGTGAGGCTCAAACCCACGGTGTTCAGGGTCAGCTATCCACCCTTCCTTTGAGCGCTTTACTTACTTCACAAACATTATAAGGGGCCAAGCCTGGGACATAAAGATGAAGAAGACCCCACTCCTGACCCCAAAATGACCTCTCTGTTGTGGATCTTAAATTTACTACGTACCTTTGCATTAAAATATTTCCTTGCAGGCTAAGGCGGTGTTTTCTCAATGTCTATCACATAGGTGGGATTCAACAATACTGACAAATGCAGAGGAGGAATGGTAAGTGCGCCAGTGATGCGAGGTGCGGTGGGGAGATGGCCGAGGGGGTTCTCAGTACACCAACATAAAGGGAGGCGTGAAGGATGAATGGAAGTTTCCAGGTCACAGTAGAGCAAGCTTAGCCATGTACAGACCCTGAAAGATTCAAGCAGCCTGGTCTGTTTTGGGAGCTGCAAGAATTCCATGTCTAGGGTAGTGCCTAAGTGGTGCCTGCCTAACAATGAGAAGCTAGGGTTTTGCCCTCAAGGCTATAGAGGACCAGCAAATGCTTCTGAAAAGAGAACGTAGTCAGATTTGCGTTTTTGAGAAAGACCACCAAGAGCAGTGGGGACAGTGGGTTTCAGCAGGGAGAATGCTGGACAGCGCCACATGGAAGGTTCTCACGGGCAGTGTCCACAGGGGATGCCCAGAAGGACAAAATCCAAGAGAGTTTGGAAGCTGGAATCAGGGATCTGATGGCCCATGACTGTAAGTAACCTCAAGCAGTTTAGGCATCACTCAAATATACAGCTAAGTGACTTTTCAGAAGGGAAGACATTTAGATAGGAGAAAGCTGTCTTCTAAGAGCTGTTCTGAATACTCAGTCTCAACGGCGAGTGCCTGTGAATGGGGACTGGAAAGAAATCTTTGCAGAGGTCATCAGGTGAAGACAAGGTCACCAGGGTGGGCAATAATCCAATGACACTGGAGTCCCTACAAGAAGAGGAAAACAACTTGTGAAGATAGGGACACGGAAGGAACCCCATGTGAAGATGGCAGCATGGATTCCAGAGGTGCAGCTGTGAATCAGGGGGTGCACGGACCCACCACCAGAAATGCCAGGGAGCCCAGGAAGGGTTGATTTGGACGTGCAGCCTCCAGAACTGTCAGAGAGAAAAATTTCTCATGTTTAATAAAGTCGCCTTCTCTGCGGTACTTTCCTCTAGCAGCTGTCGGAAACAAGCACAGCTGACCCTGAAAAACTCAGGAGTAGGGGCACCAACCCCCTCCTCCCACTCCATCAAAAATCCGCTTCTAGGTTTTGACTGTCCCAAAACAACTACAAACAGCCCGCTGCTGGCCAGAAGCCCTATTGATAACAGGAAAGATGATGAACCTATTTTGTGTATCATGTCGTATATAGTGGATTCTTACAAGAAGGCAAGAGAGGAAGACATACAAGGACGACGTACTGACAGCACTCTGCTGGGCTCATGGGTATCGTGAGTTCACATCGCCTATAAGACAATGTGCACGTGAGTGCACCTGCACGGTTCAAACTGTGCCGTGCAGGGTCACCTGTCAGCCCGCCCTTGAGTTCTCCAGCTTTCCATCAACAATACCTTCTCTGGGCCTTCCTGGTGGTGCAGCGGGTGAAGCACAGCTGTGGAGCTGTGGGCAGCTGCGGCGCAAGTTCGATGCCCGGCTGGGGAGATTCCCACATGGCGCGGCAGACCTCTCAGGCCTCGCCCTCTGCTCCCCTCAGCAGTGTGATTCGGTTGATCTGCCTGTTCTGCTCCCTGCTCTCTGGTGGACCCTCTCACCTCCCCACACCCCTGGCCTGCACCCCAACTTGTATGCAAAAATAAATAAATCTTTAAAGAAAAAAAAACAATACCTTCTCCCCCAGTTGGGGAGGGGTTGTCAGAGAAACTACCAGGTCCCCTACATGTCCTACATAGACCATGGGAGCCAGTGGGGTACCATGTCTGGCCCAGCCAAGCCAGCCCCACCCTTCCTCACCTCTCTTCCAGGGCTCCCTGCTGATGGGGGCCTCTCGGGGAGATTGGCAGCATCTGCAGTGCTTCCTGCTCCAGTCGTGATATGCTCAGTCTTGCCCAAACCTGCCTGCGTGGTTTTCTCCTTCATAGTTTAACATGGTGGGGGGATGGGAAGCACAGAAAGGTTAATTGACTTGTTCTCTAAATCCAAACCAGAGGTACTTACATCTCACTCTAGAAAAAAGCATCTCAATTTACCTGTATTGTGTTTTGCTCTCTTTTCGCTTACTTCTTAGTCAAAGAAATCTTCTGGGGAAATGAACCCTAATCATCCCAGGCTATTTCTGAGAACCCCTGAATGTATAAGCCTTGACCCGCAGGATCATATCTGGTAGAATGTCATGTTGTTGTTCTCGGGTAGATGGAGACGCACTTTAGAGTCCTCAACTCCTATCAAATCTCCTTGACCTACGTAAGGTGCAGCTGACCCAGTCAAGAGCCACGAGCTTGCAGTGGTGGGCCAGTCTGCTTGGAGGAAAGGGCGAAAGTCCTTTATCACACATGTCTGCCTGCATCTCCGTGCCCCTCTTACTACTTCGAATATGAATCCAGTGCACTTCAGACGCACAGGTATTACCAGGCAGCCCCGAGACCGGCAGGCAAGCAGAGAAACGACGCGGCCTGAGTAGCCCCAGAAGCACACACTGGGGCAGGCTGCAGACTGTGGCGGCAGCAAAGGGCGACCACGGATCGTCTTATTCTCTAGGTTCTGAGGTGGCCCCGACGTCCTTTTGGGAAAAAGACTGCGCACTTGTCCTTATGCCGAGTCCAACCCCAAGGGAAGACTTTCCATCTTGGCTCTGAAGTTTGTCTTCGGTTTGAAAGAAAATCCACAAGTTTTGGACAAAGGAAAAGAACCTACAGAGGCAGAAGTCAGCAGATCAAAGAGAACTGCCCTGAAGCCCGCTGGGGTCAGCGCTGCCCACGGGCACAGAGCAGCAGAAACCGCCGTTGGAAGCCGGAGCTCCTCTCACCCCCATCAGGACTCAGAGACATGCAACGAAGCTCGTGCCTTTCTCACATGCAAATTACACCCACTGGAGAAAACGAATTTAAGGTATGCATGTGACAGAGCTGAAAATGAACACATGCCAGCTAAAATGAAGACCACAAAAAACCGGAATTCTTTGTTTCTGCCACGTCTTATCTCAAATGTAAATCCCCCTTTTCTGGAAACACACTCCCCCATCTCAATACTTCACAAATCAAACCCTACCTGAGCTGGGGGATGTAAAAGCAGCATCTGATTGGGACCCCTTTCCCTCAGTCTCCTCTTCTGGCTTACTCCTCATTCTTTTACTTCCAAGAATAAATCTTTTTTTTCGATCTACACAGTGGAGCTATTTATTAGACTCTGCCAAGGTCACTCTGCACAGAGCACTCAGCTGACGATCTCCTTCCCTCCAAACGCTTGTCAGCCTGCTGCTACACCGTGGCCGTGAGCCAGTCTTGGTCTACAGCAACATGAGGACTCATCCCTGCTGCAACTTCAAGCTCCTGGAACACACCGGCCAGTGCTCTGTGAGGACCCAGTCCAAGAGTGAGGTTTGGTCCCTGTCCTGGCCTGTTTTCTGTGGCTGCGAGAGACACGCTCTGGTGGTCGGCCAGGGACACAGCGGTTCCCTAGCTGCAGTCATCTGACTTGACTGTGTGGCCTCATCTCTAGGTCCAGGAACTTGGCACTGACATTGCTACTTGAGAAAAGGAGTATCCTCATCCTGGGGTCCTTTCTAAGGCTGTCTGCTGAAACAGCCAGGGCTCCGTACTGAGCAGATTTCACCCCCATCGTCACCGCCTTTGGGGAAGAGAAGCTGGTTCCCCGCTGCCCTGGGGAGGGCACGCTTTAATCTCCATTCCTCACACAAGCATGTTGCTTGCTTGCTTGCCCGCCTCTTCCCTAACATCTTTAGATTTGCACGCAAGGGGCTACACTGACCTTAATCCCCAAGAGTCACCAGGGAGACTCAAAACCCAGTTATCTAAGCTTGTGCCCCCTGGCAGGGCTGGGCAGGTCTCGGGGTATCCTTCTACCTGTGTCAGAAGAGCACAAAGAAGGATGGAACTCAGTCCCTGGAGCTTTTCTGAAACCATGGCATTTCTGGTCATCCATGGGAAGGGTTTGTTGTTGTTTTTTTTTTTTTTTAGGGAAGGTTCTTCATCCCTTCACTAACTCATTCAGGAGGCTGTTTTTCAGAGTGTGTTCCATGCTGGGCGTGGGTAGGCCCCTGGGAATAGAGCGTGGCACAGCCCCGGCCCCCAGAGGTTCACAGGTCAGTGTGTAACCCCCAAAGCTGGAGATCCCGAAAACACTCTTAGTTTGGAGGATATTCACAAAAAAGACCAGTTCTCATTTTCCATTTTCCCAGCGCGAAAAGTAGAATCGATTCTCCCTGCTTCTTGAGAAGTTACATGTGTCTATACCGAGTGCTTTAGCCAATGATATTGAGGAGAAGAGGAGTTCTCATAGGTAGGACAAAGTTTTTAAAAGATACTGTGTTACTATCTCCCATTTTTCCTGCTTGGGAAATTGGAAGAATCTGTGGAAATGGAGACTCTGTGAGTCCCAGCTCCTGAGTGGCTACGGCGAGCATGGCCCACGACCCACAGCCAGCACACTCTGCTGGCTTCAGTCTCCTCAGTGGAACTAACCACTCTGGATCGACACCCCCTGGCTCTGGGGATGAGGCCTTTCCAGCCCTCAGTGACCCAAGAGGAGCCTTTTCCACATCTGTTCCACCTGTTATCTGAGGCTCGCCTAGATAGGAGGCATGTGTTGGGGAGTCTCTAGAGCCAGACCAGACAATGTCCTTGTAACAGCTGACAGAAATTGCTGTTGGGGACCCCCTCCCTGTTCTGACAGGCTAGGGGGAAGTTCAGAACCCCTGCACAGACCGGGGTCAGTACCTATGAAGTCCCATAGAAAATCCATCCGCCTGCGAGGGAATGAAACGACCAGCCTGCCCAGGTCTGCTGCTGACCAGCAGGTAGGGACAGGAAGATGAAAGGGGTCCCCAAGCAACAACCTCGGGAGCAGAGTTAGGGTCAAGTCGAACTACCCCAATGTCCCACCTCCCTCGGTGTGCAAACAACAATCTCTGTGTCAAAACCACCAGGGAAGTTGGACACGTCAGAACCTGCCAAAGAAAACCAGAAGCCCTGCCAGACATCACTCCGTCCTCCACCCCGTGCTGTCTGACGTAACGTCACGTCACCCCCTGCTTTCTTGGGGCACAGGCCCCCCTCAAGCTTGTGGATGGCGGAGCAGGTCTCTTAGAGTCAAATCTGCGGGGCTGTTTCGGGGTTCGAAGTCTCACTTGGATTATCTGGAAAACTCTTTGCTAAATGACCACAATTACTGGGGGTTTTATTTGGATTACTTGCTTTTGATCCCCCCACTTGCAGGATTCCCTTCCAAAGTTGCCTTTGGTCAGCGAACAACCCCCCAACTATGGCATCCCAGGGGAGACACCCAGATACCCAGCACTTCCAGCAGCCCTGGGGTCCCTCCACCATGGCCAGCCACACAGTTCATCTGTGTCTACTCCAAAGGCCTCTAAGCCCAGGTGTGGCCTGGCGTGACCCCCAAGTTGTAAAGGTAGAGAACACTATAAAATATGACTTTTTCAAAATGAGTGTGCTTTGAATGAATGAGGGAAGCCCTCTGCTCCTACCCTGGCAGACTTTTTTTTTTAAGATTTATTTATTTATCGTACAAGAGCTGGGGTGTAGGCCAGAGGTGGGGGTGGTGAGAGGATTCACCAGAGACAAAGTAGGAAACAGAACAGCAGATTGACAAATGCACTGCTGAGGGGAGCAGCAGGCGAGTCAGGAGAGGTCTGCTGCGCCATGTGGGTAGCTCCCTGGCTGGGGATCAAACTCATGTTCGTGCTGCAGTGGCTGCTGATAGCTTCATAGCGCTGCGACTTAACCTGCTGCGCCACCAGGGAGGCCCTTTGGCAGACTGTCTTTGACATGGGTCACAGCAGGTGCTTTGAGGAGGCACAGGAAGGTGCAGAAGACAGGAAGGGCGTCTTGATGGCCTTTCCTTTTCTGTAAGTTAATGGTGCCAGGAGAAGAGATCTGGACCCGAGGTCAGTATGTGAGTGCTATTTTAGGTTTTATGTGGTATCTGGAATGATTTGGTAGGTAATTTTCTAGTTCTGAGAATACTAAAAAAAATTCCATGTAAATGAATGGTAATTTGCTTCTTCACTTTATACCGTTTTTGCTCAAGAACAATTTCATAAGAACTCTCTGCCTTCAGGGGCCTCCCTCGCGGAGCAAGGGGTTAAGTCTCAACATTATGGAGCTGTCCGCAGCAATTGCAGCACGAGCTTGATCCCCAGCCAGGGAGCTTCCCACATGGCGCAGCAGACCTCTCCTTTCTCGCCCGCTGCTCCCCTCAGCAGTGTACTTCAGTCGATCTGCCTGTTCTGCTCCCCATTCTGTCTCTCCTGAACCCTCTCATCTCCCTGCCCGCATGTCTGGCCTACACCCCAGCTCTTGGATGCATACATAAATAATTCTTTAAAAACAAAAGAACTCTCTGCTTTCAGACAGTGGGGGATGCCTGTACATATTTACGAACACATGAATACAACCTCTGAGGAAGGAGCTTGGCCACTCTCGCTGCTGGGGGTCCCTGCTGCCACTGGAACAGCTGCTGCAAAACCAACGCAGAATGCTATTTGAGTTGTTTGCCTTTTGTTGTAGATGTGAAAAATCCTCTTCAGATTTCATTTGGGTAGAGAAATCAGGTACTTAAACGGATCTCTTGCAAAAGCAAGTGGTGTGACAACCTTCTGGATAGTGTGGGTGCCTATATTAATTTTTACATAAATCATACATAAATTTAATTTACTATAGAATATTTTACTGTCTTAACTCCTATCTGTACCCTCTACTTCTTCTCCCATATACTTTTCTTGTCTTGCTATCTTTCCATATAAATTTATTTCATTTCAGGGACACCAATATCCAGTTGTCATGCTATTGTGGATAAATAAATGCTCAGCACAGCTGGGCTCTGGAATGTGTTATAACCACTTTTAAATCTGAACATAATGTTTTATTTTCTTGGGTTCAATAATTGCTTGTTTTGCTTAGTTTTCCAAGTAATTACCACTAGTTCAGCTCCGATTGTCTAAATTCTCTCATTAGGCATTCTATCAATTTATCCTAAAGAAGTTTCTTCTGGAATCTTCTGATCTGCTCAAAACTAAACTCCTAACTCTCTAACTCTATGAGTACAGCTGTCATCTTGGGATCTTCTTTCATTACTGACCTAGGAATTCTCTTTTTCCTCTCCCAGGATAGATCAGTTTTCTGAGTTCAATGCCTTTCTCTTTTTGGATTAGAATTACTTGTCTAGTTATGACACCTTTGCTAAGAAAGCGTGCCCCAAAATGTGTTTCTCTTACCCTCACCCTAAATTTATAGTTTGGCAAGGTTTAGAATTCTATGTTGGAAGTCATCTCCTTCAGCATTTTTAAGGCGTCTCCCCACTGTCGTCCGGCTTCCAGTATTCCCTTGGAGATGTCCAAAGACCTATCTTTTCTCTATGAACTGACCCCCATCCCCCACCTCTCCAGCACTCTGGAGGGATACAGGCAATTAATTTGGTTGTCACTGCTCCAATATGTCACATAATATGCCTTAATGTGGGCCACTTTAATTTGGATGTCAAGTCCTTCAATTCTGTGAAATTTATTTTTAAGTAATTTTTTTTTGGAGGGTGAGTCATATTTTTCTTGAGTTTTCCTGGTTTTCTTTTTCTACAGCTCTTGTATTTTGAGTGTTGGACAGTCAGGACTGGCTTCTTTCACTTCTTTCCTATTTTGTGTGTCTTTACCTTCTTGCTCCATTTTCAGGAGATCATCTCCATCTTACCTTTCAACTCTTTTCTAAGTTTTCATTTCTTCTATCATTTTCAATTTCTAAGTGCTTTTTGATTATCCAAAAGCTTTCATTTTAAACATATTTTTGTTCTATAGATATATCATCCTTTCTTATGGCTCTGAGAATATCAGATGTTTTCAGTGTTCTTGTACCTGCATAATTTTTGTTTCTTCCAAGTTGTTTTAATTTTCTTATTGTGTTTATTTGCTTTTGTCTGTAGCTTTTGTATTACAGACTTTGCCCTGACATGTATGGCAATCTTGGTCTGTACACCTAGGAAAGCTCTGTTTGAAAACACAGATCAAAGGCTCTGAGCTAGGGTCTCCCTAGTGGCGCAAGGGGTTAAGTCTCAGCCTATGAAGCTGTCTGTCACTACTGCAGCACGAGTTCAATCCCCGGCCAGGGAGCTTCCCACATGGCGCAGCAGACCTCTTCTGCGTATACCGCTGCTCCCCTCAGCACTATACTTCAGTCAGTCTGCCAGTTCTGCTCCCACTCTGTCTCTGGTGAATCCTCTCACTGCCCCCCACCTCTGGCCTGCACCCCAGCTCTTTTCCCACAGAGAAGACCTCCACCCTCTGAACTTCCACACTCAGTGGCTCCCAGGACCCCCTCACTTTAGAGATACTGGTTTTACCTTCCCCGTCTTCTGGCAGGATGAGATGGTGGCTATAACCCAGCTGCGCTTGTGGGCTCAAGGACTGGTAACTGCTTCCAAAATGGACTTTCAACCAGCGTCCCTGTTACCAGCCCCACCTTCACACCTACTTCTGAAGTGACTCCAGTTTTGACCCTCTGAAGAGTTCTTCAATGTAACCCCAGACACTTTTCAGTTATATTCCACTCGTTTCCCACACATTCTCAGGTCTGCCAGGTCACTTACCAAACTAGTTTCCAACCTCCAAAATTTAATCGTCATTGTGTCCTAGCCTACCTTTCATCTTTATGGATAGAGTATTTTTTTAGCGTTTTCTATCACTCTAATGCAGTTTGGGGGGTAAGTGTAGGTAAATACATGTGATCAATCTATTGTCTCTACCTAAAAGTTTGGTCGATAACAATTAAAAAATGTTCTGAAGGCTTGGGAGAAGAACTCTGGGAGGACATTCTATAAGTGCTACATTGCAAGGACACTATCTGGCAGTTTCCCGCTGAGTTAAATCCTACAGAAAGATCCAGACTTCTGTCTACCTTAACTCCCCTTCAACTCAAAAGAGAAACAAGCCCTCCTCCCTGTACAAAGTGACAAGGATTTCCGCCCCAGAATGACTAAAGTGGATATATTAATTATCATCTGGGAAAACCTCTACCCTTCTCCATGAGTATAATCTGGCCTTAGGGACACAGACCAGGCAATCGTGACGGTGTGTGAATGCACCCAGAGGCCAGATGTCCAGTCCTGTGTGAAACCAGATGGGGGACACCAAGGGTCCAGTCAGGTAACACCAGGCCATGCTCATCCCAGACCCACACACACTCTTTGTTTCCAGAAGAGAAAATCATACCAGCATAACCTCATTCCCAGGCTCATAAGAACGAATCCTTGGGAATTTCTCCCAGAAAAACTCCAGCAATTTTCATGAACAGAACAATCTAAATCCACATTAAAAAATAATCTTAACTTTATAAAGGTACACTGGCTGCAGGCAAACACTTTACACTACCAAATACATTATTTAGTATGTCAGCCTGCCCCTGAATCAGGCTCATTATGAATGTACAATTTTCTATAAAACAATGAATGAGTTGATATTATATACTACATATCAGGGCTCTGGCTTGAAAATGGGGTTACTCACATGGCCTGTCTCCTAAGCTTAAGCAGGAGCTAAACTACCATAAACACATGCCCAAGCAGACCCTGCTTCTGCCAATTCTGATTTGGATGAAAAGGGCAATGTGT
Source organism: Scalopus aquaticus (assembly GCA_004024925.1). Lineage (NCBI taxonomy): Eukaryota > Metazoa > Chordata > Mammalia > Eulipotyphla > Talpidae > Scalopus > Scalopus aquaticus. Next base: position 290,186 of record PVIJ01000151.1, read on the forward strand.
GGCCCCCTTCTAAGCCTCTACAAGGTTCAAGGAAACCATGTCCTGACAGGGGCTGGTCGGAGGCTAAGCTAATACTCCAGAGTTCTACGCTCTTGAATTCAAATAGTTCTCTGTACAGATGTGTTCTATCAGGTTAAAGCATATGAAATTGACATGCCATTTTTTTTGCCCTACAAATGGACCAATTTCCTGTGATTCAACATAATAGTGTGAAAACACTCGGAATTGGGAGACTTGGTTTTGAATTCTGGCTCTCCTGTTCAGTAGCTATTGAGCTTTAGCAAGTCCCTGAATGTCTCTCCAAGCTCATGTTTTCAAATGGGGTGAGCTATGTCCACAACGTGGGGTTGATGTGCAGATTAATGAACAATAAAAAGTGACAAACTCAGGACATGGAAAAATGTTTGTGTCTGATTTCCCTGATCTTCACATTGGCTGTACTCTCTTCACAACAGAGAGGGTACACACGAAGTAGACAGGGAAAACGGTTGACTACTGATCTTAGAGAGGAAGAAACTGAGGCTCACAGACACCGAAGGGTTCACTCAGGAGCACCCAGCTGGCAGACGGCAGAGCTAGAACTACAACCTAGAGATGGTGACTCTTGGTCTGGTAAGCACACATTCCCTTCGCAACACCAAGCCTCTTTCTGGTCAGCAGAACACTGCAAAGAGAAAACTTTAATTAAGCTCAAGAATCCTAATGCAATGGAAGACACAGCACTCAAATGGAACATTCCTGAACCAACCGTCTGCTGATGCAAGGAGCATCAACGATGCATCTAATTTCATTTTTATCTGTTTAATATCTATTTCACCCCTCCTATCATTCTGGGGGGGGTGATTAGTCCTCATTTTCCAACTAAGAAAGTTGGGGTTCAGAGTGACTTGGGAAATCACTCAAGGTCTCACATCTTCACCCATCCTTACACACCCCATGATAATCATTGTAATAGTCAACTTCCACTGCATGGATGATGGACCAGAATTTCCTGTTCACAAATCAGATGGGAACATAAGAACTCGACCTGGAACTGGCAGGGTCCCCACCGTCCATGTAGCTATAATTTAATAGGGAAGCCTGGCTTCTGGCTCTGGCCCTATGACCTTGGGCCAATCACTTAACAAATACTAAGCTGTCTCCCTCTAACTTCAGTGTCAACAATTCTATAGTGTAGAAAATTCTACTACACAACCAACCATGCTTAGTCAAGCTCCCAGAAACTTCTTGGATGGGGTCAGGTTACCAGGGAGGAACGGGAGAACCTGGTAACCAGCGCCGCCAGCTGTTACCAAAACACTATATCCAGCTGTGGGAAGAATCACAGTCAATATCAAAGGTCAAAACAGAGAGGGCTAAGAGAGGTCCACAGCCACTAAGGAGGGGTCAAGTAAAAGCCTAAGAAAGGGAATCCCTAGTATGCTAGTCCCTAGTATTCCCCATGCTCCAGAGAGGATCCATTTCCCAGCAAGGGGGCCTCCCTGCGCTGGGAAAATTATTCTTTCTGGAGAATCACTTCCACTGCCCTCCCACTACTGCTGCCACCAGCCTTCAGTGAGCCTCTGCACCTCCCCACCCTGCTCTCTAGACAGGAGAGCTCAGAATGGGCTTCACTGGATTAAGGGGGCAGAGAGCTGAGGCTGGATCCCAGATTCCTCTGACAGCTAGTTCCTTTCATGGGTGCAGGGACCAAGCAGCTGACTCTGGAGAGAAAACTCCAGAATGCTCTGAATTGTTCCCTATTAACAACCCATCTTGCTTTGTTCCTTCAATTTCTGCAGATTTCAGAAACTCTTTGCCTGGGCTGGGGTGCTGTTTTTTCCTTTGACTGAATTCTACGAGCGAATTTGGCAGCTGAGCCATTGCTACCCCGACCACATCCTTCCGTGAGCTCCTACTCCCCGTCTCCTTCTTGCCCACATCTCGACCTGATCCCGCTGACTGCAGGATCTGGCATCATGAACGCGGCCTTCTCACCCATGCACGGTGACTGGGCTCGTTCCCGTCTCTCTGCGAGTGCGTGGCTCTGCATGGATGCCGGCCAGCTTACAGACAGGGCATCGCGGGTGATGCCCGTGCCAGCTCTGAAATCGGAGCCAGGCCCTGCGCAGAGAACCACGGTGAACTGTCACTGCCCAGGGTCCCCGGGGCGGAGAGGAAGCTGTCTGCCTCTGGCCCCCCTTGCACTGTCCTCTGGTAGCTGTGCTCCCCTGTCCCTGTCCTGGGGGTGCTGGTGAGTAGTACCCAGAGAGGTTCTGGTCACGCTCTGTCAGGACTAATTAGATTCCTTCAGACAAAGTCACTCCACGTCTAGGTGGACTTCACGTTCCCCTAATTCCCCACGCCGCTGACCATGTTTTGTGAGAGGTCAATGAACACCTACATTTTCCTTTAGGTTCCCCTCTTGTGGCTAAATATTAAATAACTTGCTCTCAGTTTTGTTCAGAAACCTCAACTGGAAAATTTTCAAATAACCACACTTATTTGCATCCTTGCTAATGATGGTTGATGTTAATCATCATAAATCAAAAGCACGTTGGGATCCTGGAGTGGTCTATGAATCACCTTAGAAAAACACTTTCTGATCCATCTTTGTGATGAAATTGGGATTCTGTTGGTTCATTCACTTCATGAACACCTACTGTGTGCAGGGCACATGGTAGCACCCAGGGGGCTGACAGAGACCTACCTGTGATGGATAATAAGGAAACTAACTAATTGGTAAGGGGACCGTGGAAATAAAGAATAATGGCGAAGAGGGGAAAGTTATTTTCCAAGAGGGGCAGAGATCAGGAATATGGGATTTCAGAAGAGGATATATGGGTAAAAAACAGGAGATGCGGCAGGGAGAGGTGGGAAAATGTCTTCAAAGAGGGCCTGGAACTGATTCTTTAAGGACAGGACATGGTGCAGGTAAGTGTCACTTTCTACAGAGGGACCCCCAAGCACAGAGAAAGCGAAAAGAAGAGTGTGCAGAGCCCAGAGGGTAAAGAGGCAGGGGTGAGGTGTGTGGGGTATCGTGAGCACCCCTGCAGTACAGCTGTGGCCCACAGATGGAGCGAGTAACTGAAGGTGTTGAGCTGGGCAGAAATGAGTTGATCTTCAAGAAGATTAACCTGAAGGGACAAGACAGGGGACAGAAAGGGCAAAGACCTGTGACTATCCCCCAGGGGAGGCCAGTTTGCCTCCTCTGGTAATTGGATTAGGCACCCCCAGTTAAGCAGAATACTGGACGTTGAAAGCACCCATCTCCGGCCCCGCTGCATAAAGGGGAATTTGCTGTAATTGCTGAAGTGTGGTGGGGGGAGAAAGGTCACATGTCCTCAAATGTGACATCCTCACGTTAGCTTGAGACACGACTCCAGCTATCACAATGAATTACACTGCGAGTTACAGAAACCTTCACCTTCTGCATTCTGATTCACTTTGCACAATTATTTGGTCACCAGAAATGAAAAGATGACATTTCATTAAGCAGGAGAGACGCTAAATGCTAAGTCAGGGAGATGAACCCAGGAACAGCCGATGACAATTACAGTCCTGAGGTGTGTTCAGCTGTGGTCGCCGTCACCTAGAACAGCACCCAAGCCACTTGGGGCCAGCAGGAGCAGAGCCACGGCCAACACCCATTTAACTCTTGTGGTTCTCTCTCGGGCCCCTGGATTGAAACAGTTTGAGTAAAACACACAACTGATGACTACTAGAGCTGTCATATCCCCCCGAATGTTATTTAAGACTAGCTTAGCCTTTACATTAATTACATTTCCATTAGCATTTCTAATCATGGATTTTTTTTCCCTCCCCCACCCCATTCCTCTTCTCCTCAGCAAACTGCTGTCAGTGCCAGAACAATTTTCAAGGTCAGGCCCTGAGGGGTCAATTCCCTTCTTTTAGTAGATTCCTCACATAGTTCACCTCCTGCTCGCTCCTTTTTCCCTTAATGGAGACAGGTGCCAACGTTCCCCAGACACGATCCCACCAACATTTCTATTTCCTCCAAATTAGAAGAGCAGGCACCTCTCCAGATCATAAAGAAGGCTTTTATTTTAAGGTACTGCGGAGAGAACACACAGAAATTACAGTTTGCTTAATGAGAGGCTGCGTCGTCGGCAGAGCTCAGGAGAGACCCCAGCTTCTCGCCAGCTCCCCGCCTGCCCGGCCTGGTGCTCGGCCGCCAAACTCTCCTAGTCTGACCTTGAGATGAACTTGGGAGGTCAGGACCAGAGACACGCTATTTATTCATAGCTCTGACTGGGAGTCTCTGTCCCTCTTTCCTGTGCTTTGCCTTAGATGTATTTTTTCCCTGTAAGTCTGTCTCTTTCCTTGCCCCCACCCCCACCTATTTTTAAATCTCTGCCTCACTGTCTCCAGCCCATCCCTTGTCTTTAAGCTCCTGGGTGTGTTGCTGTTTCTTTTGGTCAGAAGCTTTGACTTCGGTGACTCTTTCAAGCACCCAGAATTCCATGGATTCTGCCTTCCCAGCCTGAATTCGTCATGGGCAAGGCTAAGTGTCTCCCCCAAGTGCAACTGTTTGGCAATTACATGGCAGTAGGGGAGGGTGGAGACTCAGCCTAATGTATCCTGGGGGCTAAGAAACCCCTTAAGGATGTAAGCTCATGGGGGACTTCATGGATCCCCCTGAGGTCCACTGTGGGGCTACTAAATTTAAGTGGCCTGTTTGGCCACATTCTTGCTACCTGCAGTTCGGCATTCCCATACAAGGTCAGAACTACCCGGTCCATCAGTCATAGCCAAACCTTACAAGGCGCCTTTCATATCGATCAAGAACAGAAAGCTAGATCGCCCCAGGAAGGCTATGCATCACAAGGTATGACGGGAACAGCATTGGGGGAGGGGGGTGAGGGAGGGGGGTCTGATGACCAATGCATAAAACATACTTATACATCATGAGGTATGACTGGAAATGCTCAGGGGGCAGAGGACAGATGTATGACAAGGTACCCTAGAAGCTGATCAGTGGAACACCTTGTTGATAAGATTGAAACCATGGCTGGGGGGATCCAGGGCTTGATCTCAGTAATACAGAGTCATCAAGCAGATGAGAAGTGCCTGGAGGACAGACTCACAGCCCCCAATACTACAGATGACAGAGCACATTTTCTAACTTCACCCTTCCCTTTTTTTTTAAGTCCTTCTTCCCCTTACAACTGATGCTGTATGGTTATTCTATTGATAAAAAGGCCAGGAGCTTGATGTAATCCCAACTGTTTATCTTTTCCTTCACTATCTTTACTTTGGGGGATGTGTCCTTAAAAATGTTACTAAGATGTATGTCATGTATTGTTTTGCCTGTTTTCTTCTATATATTTTATGCTTTCAGGTCTTGTGTCCAAGTCTCTAATCCATTTTTAACTGGTTTTCATGCATGGTGTGAAGTAGTAGTCTAGCTTCATTTTTCTGCATGTAGTCATCCAGTTTTTCCAGCACCATTTGTTGAACAAACTATCCTTGTTCCATTGCATATTCTTTGCACCTTTATCAAAGATTAATTGTCCATATATATGTGGGCTGATTTCTGGGTTCTCTATTCTATTCCATTGACCTGTGTGTCTATTTTTGTTCCAGTACCATGCAGTTTTAATTATTATGGCTTTGTAGTATAGTTTTAAGTCTGGGAGGGTGATACTTCCATTCTCCTTTTTAGTTTCTGTACAGCAAAAGAGACATTAGCCAAAACAAAGAAACAGCCTACTGGCTGGGAAAAAAATTTTGCACTCCATACAATAGACAAGAGACGATCACAAAAATCTACAAAGAACTCACATGACTCAACAAAAACAAAGCAAAAAATCCAGTCAAAAAATGGGCAGAAGAACTTAAAAAGACACTTCTTCAAAGAAGAAGAGCAAATGGCCAATAGGCACATGGAAAAATGTTCAACATCCCTCATAATCAGGGAAATGCAAATAAAAACCACAATAAGATACCACCTTACACCAGCAAGAATGGCACATATTAAAAAAGACAGGGAGCAACTAATGTTGGCGAGGGCGTGGAGAAAAAGGAAACCTCATACACTGCTGGTGGGAATGCAAACTGGTCTAACCACTATGGAAAGCTGTATGGCGGTACCTCAAATTGCTAAAAATGGAGCTTCCATATGAACCAGTAATACCACTTCTGGGAATCTACCCAAAGGATACAAAAAGATACATGCACCCGTATGTTTATTGCAGCATTATTCACAATAGCTAAGATATGGAAACAACCCAGATGCCCCAAAATGGATGACTGGATTAAGAAGATGTGGTATATATACACAATGGAATACTATTCAGCATTCAAAAAGATAATCACATGCAATTCACAGCAACATGGATGGAGCTAGAAGGGATCATGCTCAGCGAAATAAGCCAGAAAGAAAGAGAAAAACATCAACTGGTTTCACTTATAACAGGAATATAGGAGAATCAAATAAGAAAGAGATATTCAGCAAGGGAGGGGGAGGGAAAGGGCTCAAAATGGGGGAGAAAAGAGCACAAGGGACTATGGTGATAGTTCACGGGGGAATCAGTGGTGGGTAATCTATGGGGAATACACAATAATGTAAAAAATATGAACAAAAATTTTAACATGATTTTTAAAAAGGCCAGGAGCTTGCTCTTCTGGCAGCATCCTGCACGTAGCCTGCTCTATGACGCCTGTTTGTCAGTGTGGTGTTGTCAACCCAACAGTCCACATCACAGAAAAGGACACCTGATGTTGCCCTGAAGATTAAATGACTTGCTAGTTGGCCACAGAATTGGAATTCACCTCCCCATTCACATTGCCATTTTTCCTAAGTCTGAGCTCTGCACTTCTCTGTGGAGGTTTATACACTTTCTTCTATAGCCCACAAGGGTCGTGTGGCTGCCCAGAGGGTTGAAGCCAAGGTAAGACTCACTCGTTTTACAATTAAACTGAGGGGCAGAGGTCTAATTCAGGTCTGAAAAGCTAGAGGTTCATAAGGCGTGATGATGGTGCAGTATCTGTACAAAATAGAGAGACTACTGGTTCGGTCAGGGCCCTCTGAGTTCCAGCAACAGATACAAACTCTTCCTAACTTCACTTGAAATGGGGAATACATAGAGGGGATGAACACTGGCTGCCCAAACTGAAGAAAGGCATAAGGCTGCCAAACAGATGTGAGAAAGGCAGGAACAGGCAGGGCAGGGAATCCTGGTAACGGGAGCTAGTGGACGGTCTCAGTCTCGTCAGGGCGCAACCAGGGTTAAATGAGCTCTGACTGCTTGTTCCATCTGCTAATGGCTCCAAGCTTCAGAAGAAAGTCCAGCTAGAACATCACGACTGATTCTCCCACCAACAAACATAATTGCAAAGTGTTCTGTTCAGGTCAGCCCAGTGGAGTAAAGAGTTGTTATTCTCCATTCTATATACCCTCTGGCATCAGCTCACTCTAGAAGATTCCTTCCTTCTCCCCCAGTACTGCCCAGAAGAGTGAACACCTTCCCAACTTTGTGTTCACCCAGGAAATGTTCCCTCACACCCCCCAATTCAGCTACCTTCCAGACCAGACGAGGCCCGATTTCTAACCAGGTGTTAACCACAATAGAAAAAAAAAGTGGGAATCAATCTTTGTACTATTTCTAAGTTGTTCTAACCAAACAAACAGAAAAGCACAGGAATGAAAATGATGCAGCAATAAAATACCTAGCCCCTCCTTTTCTTGGAGAAAAACACTTTCTCCCTCCTCTAAGATTAACGAGCCTTGATCTACACGTTTACCATCTTTTCCCTCCCTGCACTCAGAGGGCAAATGGCCTCACTGCAAAGAAACTTCAGGACAAAGCCAGGAATGGGGTCTTCTTGCAAAGATGACATCAGAAACGTTGACCAGCAGCCGGTGACAAAGACAAGCTGGCGTCAAATAAATCACCAGACACTCGCGTGGGTCCTCACCCACTCTCCTCTTCTCGTGTCCTCGGAACACAAGTTCAACACCCCCGCACTCTGATAGCGGTCAGGACGGCGGTCGTTCAGACTAGCCCACTGCCCTCCTCACTCGCCAACCAGTTAACCCTTTGCACTCGAGCTGCGCCGCTCCGGCACCCAGCAGTTTAATGCGTCCACTGGAGCAGCGCTGCTATGGCCTCCGGCGGTTTAATGCGTCCACTCAAGTGGCGGAGCTAGGGTGCCCGAGCGGTTTGGAAGTCAATATGTTTATTTCCGATGTGATAAGATATTCTTATCGCAATTACTTTCGTGGACCAGGCTCGGCCTGCGTCCTTAGCCAGTTCTTAGCTTAGCTTAGTTAGTCTCAGCTTGGCATTGGGATACGTGTCCTGACAAACCGAGGCTGCATCTTGGGGATTGTTTGACTAAATATCACACAAAAACTAATTACAGAGTGTAATATTTAACAGATTTTGTTGTAGTCAATGTAAAAATAAATAAATTGGTGAAATTTTATTATTTGTATACGTTTGTTTGAGTATAACATGATTTCAAAGAACCTGTAAAATGCTTCCCTAACATAGCTGAAATCGTCTCGAGTGGCTGGTAGCCCACGTGAAAAAGGTCTCGTGTGCAAAGGGTTAATAAACCCACTTTCCGGGCCTACCCGGTGGCACAGCGGTTGAGCGCTGCGCTGTGGAGCTGTCGGCAGCGGTTGAACGCGAGTTCAACGCCCGGCCGGGGAGAATCCCACATGGTGCGGCAGACCTCTCCTGCCTCTCCCGCTGCTCCCCTCAGCAGTGTATTTCTGATCTGCCTGTTCTGCTCCCCACTCTGTCTCTGGTGAACCCTCTCGCCGCCCCACACCTCTGGCCTGTACCCCGGCTTGTATGTATAAATAAAATAAAATCTTAAAAAATAAATAAATAAATAAATAAACCCGCTTTCCTTCTCCTCAAACTCTACAACTTTTCATTGGTCTTAAAGAACAGAGAGGCTGGGATCCAGGTAACAAGAGCCGAATAAGGGTACACGGGCACCTGGCAGGTGCAGGCCCATCCCCAGCAGAATGAGAGTCCTCCCACCTCCCCCCATCCAGCTTCCACCCCAGGTGAAATCCTGTGTCCCCATACCCAGACTGGTCTGGTCTTCTGAGCGCTGCTTTCCAAGGGATGTGGCCTGAGTCTGACGAGCTCACATTGATAAAAATAATTCCTCCCTGCGCTACTGAGCAAGAAACTCACATGGACAGTACATGCCCATTTTGGTGGCAGGTGGGCCCTGTGACCCCTCTTCTCCGTGGCCTCCTTGCTCCCACGGAAGCACTGCCTTCCATTTCCTTCTTCCCTTTGTTCTCTGTCTCTGTGGCACACAGCCCTCCTCCTTTCATCTTTATTCTCCTGGCTTCTTTGCCTTTCTCTCCTGCTGTATGAAGCTAAAAACTCAGCTCCAGAAGCCACTGCAGGATCTGCTGAGAAGCCCGCGGGGCCGGCGCTCCTGGCACCTATCAGCTTTGGCCCTTTGCTGGACTCCACGCCAGCTCTGAGCGCCGGCAGATCTCCACCCCCGGCCACTTTCTTCATGGACCATCAGGGAAATAAAACCAACAGTGAAAGTGATAGTCCTGGTTTCCCATTTTACTTTACTAGTAATAAAATCACAGAACTTCTCAAGGAGAGGGCCTGACGTTCCAGGAGCACAAATACTGCTGGAGAAGTTAGAGCCACAGGCCAGTTCAGACGTGAACACATTTCAGAGATGCCTAAACTGAGAGTCTTTTGTATGGGGTGAGGCGGAGGCAGCAGGGGAAAGCAAAAGCTTGCTAAAAGTGATCTACAAAGGAAGCCCAGGAGGCTACATAAACTGATCTCCCACCCCAAGAAATTCTAAAGCAGTAGGAGAGGCCTGTTTAAACGTTTTCGGTGGAATGTGTTAGGATGGAGAATCAATAGGGACCTAACTGAAATTGACGCAGGTGGGAAAGGAATGTTTTAAAACCGGCTCACATCGCTAGCTTGTTATGTGATCTTGATCGTTCACTTAACCTCACTGGACCTCATTTTCACTGTTTATAAAATGAAGGAGGAAAAATGTTGAGATTGATGGTTTCTAACGTTTCCAGCTCTAAATTCCCATCATTCTAATCAAGACCGGAAAACTGTGACTAAAGGTAAAGCTGTTTGGAGGTTCTCCCTGCAATCCACTGGAGGAGGCACGGCAGAGGCAGGTACAACCACTGTGAAGCCTCGGCAGACTCCTTCTCAGAATGCTCTGGTTTCTCCAGAATTCCAAGGGAGTGAATGCACTTGACCTTCCAGGTCACCTGCTAACTTTGACCCTCCTCTTCCCTACCTTTGCAGTCAACTAAGCCACAAAAGGACCTGCAGGTGTCAAAGAGAATAGGAAGAGTAATAAGGGTTGATGGTCCCAGGGAGGGACTTGGAAAACTGCCCAAGACTCAGTAGGTACAATGATGAAAAGGGTAACAAAGAATTGAAGAACTAATAGGCCCCAAGATAAAGCATTTGGCCTCAGCAATGAGCAGAAAGCTGGAGGCAGCCGTCTCCACTTAGCGGGAACACACCGTAAGAGTGAGGTGAGATTCTGCGCTGGTCATTTGCCAATATGCCCTCAGACTCATCCCTTGGCTTTCTCTGGCAAAATCTAGTTCCAAAGCTACTTCGCCAAGTGTCTTCACACTGGGTTCAGCTCACCACCAGGGCACTGGAGACTAGGAGGAAGGTCGTACACAGGGGCTGTCTCCCTTCTTCTGCTTCGGGGTGGGTGGGAGGTAGCCTTGTCCACAGGCTGGGTTTCCTCTGTGATCTGGGCTCCGATGGTGGGTCTGTCTCTTCCCTGTCTCCTTCAGTACTCACACAGTAGCAGGCTGCAAACGCTGCCAATCTCTGAGTTCTTTCCATCTCTCCAAGCTGACCTTTCAGCTCCTCCAGCACCTCTGAGATGTGTTTCCACATGACATTGCTCCTGCGGGACCACCTGGGCAGCTTTCCCTCCCTCTCCCCACGCAGGCTGACCCAGAACCCATTTGGCCAGCATTGATGGTAACCTGTCGAGAGGTGGGAATAGAGGCTACAATGGCTTTCTCTGTGGGTCCAGACACTTTGTCTCAAACAGCCCTCCCCCTAGGGGCCTCCCTGGTGGTGCAAGGGGTTAAGTTGCAGCACTATGAAGCTATTGCAGCCACTGCAGCATGAGTTCGATCCCTGACCAGGGAGCTTCCCACATGGCACAGCAGACATCCCCTGTCTCCCTGCTGCTCCCCTCAGTAGCGTATTTCAGTAGATCTGCCTGTTCTGCTCCCCACTCTGTCTCTGGTGAATCCTCTCACTCCCTGCATTTCTGGCCTACACCTCAGCTCTTGCATACACAAATAAATCAATCTTTAAAAAAAAAAATGCCCAGTTTTTTATGGCCAGCTCTGGGGCTCAATCTCACAGCACCAAGAGCAGCTCACCCCTGTGGGGGCAGAGGAATTGCAGTGACAGCTGAACTCACTGCCTGCCTTTGACTGTGAGACCCAGACCTGGAAAAGAGAGGGACTGGAGAGGCTCTGGCGACCCCAAGACAACTGCCATCATTATCATCACCAGTGAAATGATCCCCACAACCTGACTGTCCCCCTCACAGTGCTGTTTGCTCGGGGAGAAAGGATGTCAAGGAAAATTGACCAAGCATTTGTCAGCTTTTCTAGCCTTTGATACTCACATAGATTACAGCGGCAGATCAGTAGCTTCTGAAAAACTACAAGCTAATAGGTAACATGGATTAGAAAGAGGGCAAGTTCCAGAAAGCCAGGGAAGGAGAGAGCTAAACTGAGCCCCAGTGTAACCACCAGCCGTGTGGCTGCACAACAGCTGACAGAAACGTTGGCTGACAGAAACGTTGGCCGCTCTACCTCTGAACATGCCAGTTCTCCACTTCTGTCTCTCCTCCCTTGGAAGGGTCTTGCGGATACTCGTTGGCAGGAGAAGAAACAATCTATGTGCAGATGCGTCTCTGATTTGGGTCTCCATCCGCGCCGCCCGCCCGCCGGCCTTCCCTTGGATGATCACGCGTGACTCGCCATTAACGTGATCAGCCCGAGACGCTGAGATCCCTCTTCCACTCTCGCTGCTTCTACAGATTTTATACCAAAATCTGAGTTTTTTACCCCAATTTCAATGCTTTAGGAAGAGCAGATGGCAAGTGGCAGTCAGGGGCCCTAGTAGGTCGCCAAGAACATGTACAGAGAAGGCACAGGGATGTGGGGACAAGGCTCGGTGTACACAGACGTTTTCAGCAACTCCTCCATCCTAAATGTGTGCCTGGGTGTTGACACTTCTGTGGAGATCAAGCTAAAGAGCAGGGGCCAAGTATCCACTCGAACTCCAGAGGCTGTCGGAGCTCGAGGTCTCATAAGGGCCCCCTAAATGCTTGCTGGCTGAGAGATGAACGGATGAGGGCAGAACACGCCGTAAGTGGGCCCACACCCAATACTGATGGGACAAGAAATTGGATGAAAACAGAGTCAATCCACTGGGTAGTCACATAGAAGGACATGACTTACAATCTTACAAGGCAGCAATAGTCTTAATATCCTACTTATTATCGCCTAGTAGGACAAGAATTCAACCAGAAGAGACCTATTGCCTTGGACTTTTGGAGTCTCTACAGCAAAGCGAGTATCTCTGAGACTGGGAATAAAGATGTGCTTGATTTAAAAGCAAAAAAAAGAGACGAGAAAGCAGTGTTACTTGTGGGAATTTGCCCACCAGCACACCTACACATATATGTGAAATAACTTCCATAAGTGGTTTGTGCAGTGATAATCTGAATAGAAAACAGTTGGAAGTACCCAAGTGTCCATCAAGAGGGGACTGGTTAAGTGAACTGCAGATTTTCTAAGCATTTATAGGGAGGAATGAAGCTCTTTATTTATTGTTATACAACCACCTCTGGAATATACTGTGAAGGAAAACATTAAAGACAAAGACTATATATAATGCTACCTTTTGAATAACAATAAGCATAGACTGAAAATGTGTATCAAGATAAGGATACTACACTGTTTATGTAAAGACGCCCTGGAAGACCACACAAGGAAAACACTTACGCTTAGCCACAGGGCACGGGAGCAGAGAGAATGACCTGCATGGGAACATGTGAGAGCAAGATTTCAGTATCCACTAAGATATTCTGGGTTCTCAATATTGGAATGTATGAACTAATCAAAATATTTTATGCTATCTGATCTTACAAGAGAACCCCCAAAAGGAGAAGCTACAGGCTCGAGGTACTTCAGGGCTAGGTACCTCCTCAGTCTCTGAGAAATATGTACTAACCGCTGACCACAGGCCTCCACTCCTCCGGCAGTGGGGCCGGCCTCAGGTCCCTGGGCCCCTCCGTCCCTGGCTGCTGATCCCCAGAGAGCAGAGTCCATGACCAACTCCTCTTTTTCATCCCCATGGCTCCAGGCATATAAAAGTACTTTAAACGTAAGTAAATCGCTGTTACATGGAATTGAATTTTCCCTACTGCCAAATCTAATTCAGCCTTTCAAATTCTGAGCATGTGCCAGAGATTTCTCCTTCCTCCCCCTCAAAAACAATTCTTAGGCTCCACTTAGCAAGGGTACACTGTTGTCTTCTGAAATGGCTTCCACTGAACCCTGATATGGAAGGGGGCACACTCTCCTCTAAGGAGCAGGGGTAGTAGGGCTGGGGCCGCCATCTTGGATAAAGGGCCAAGTGGATGTGAGACCTTGTAGGAACATGGTTGTCCATGTGTCTGGAAGTAGGAGAATGGAATTAGCTGCAAATGAAGCCCAGGAGTGCAGGTGGAGAGTCCATGCCCCGTGATGCAAAGGGATGATATCATTCAGGTTTTGTCCAAACAGACATCCTGTCTGAAAAGGACAATGCAAGAATCCAAGGAGTGTGTTCTCTTATTCATTCATTTATTCATTAACTCTCTAACTCATTCCAGGTAGGACATAAGGCAATAAGGCTTTAGCTGTAAACCCTACAGGTGATGCTTAAAGTCAGCAGCCAATCTATGCATATGTCCAGTCAGCGCCTGAATCTACAGAAATCAAAAACCCAACTATGCCCTCAAGAGTACGAAGCGATGGTAGCTGAGAGGGGCTATTTGAGACATCAGGGCCCCAGACAAACGGTCTTCTCTTCAAGCCGGGGTCCCAAACAGAAATCAACAGTGGCCAAAAGGTGGCAAAGGCTTGATGGGCATATGCCCCCCACAGCAGACACCTGATCTGCGACAGTAAACCCCAGACCCCATCACCTGGAAGATCGAGGCTGCTGGTGCCGCGGTCGGACTCCCCGCCGTAGTGAGAGCCAAGATGGCCCACTCGTGGTGATGAAGTCAGCACTGACAGCTGCCAAGGCAGGTGGCCCGAGACTGGTACCCACATTGGTATGGGACACGGTGGAGCTTCTGCATAGGAGAACTTGGAAAGAGAGAGTTGGCAAAGAAAGCGCTAGAGCATTGATACACAGGTTCTCGTTGTGTGCAGCCTATCGGGCAAAGCCCCAGAGCTCCTTCCGGCACTCATGACACTCCCATTTCATACTGCCCATTTGCACCCACCCTATTCCATTAAAATCACAATGGCTTCACCCTCATAAATATGACCACAGGGCAAGAGGAAGAGCAGCTGATGCAGACGACCCCAGTCTTACAGGTTAGCCTGGCACATGCGTATTCCTTTCAAATTTACTTTTTAAGCATACTAACAGGTTTTCAAATCTGCAAAACAGGGAGTCTACACTGGATATCAGAAGAGATTACCTTAACATTGCAACTTTTGAAATCTGAATAGCACAGGTTTTGTAGGGATTCACCAGTTAGCCAGCCAATTGAGGGAGCCAGTGAGCTCTCCCGTAAGCTGGTTCCTCCTGTACTAAGTGGAGGTGGCCAGGCCCATTTTGACATATAAAGAAAAAATTCACGTGATATAAAAGTGATCCAAAAAAGAACAAACATTTTGCAAATAAGTATGACTTTAAAAATCGTTACAGTTTTAAATTACAAAAATGCAAGTCTACTTAGGATGAATCTAATGCTCACATCCTCGTGGTAGGAACAAGGTGGGTGCCTAGAGAGAGATTAGAGGAGACTGTTTGGGTGTTTTCAAAAGCTGCCATGTTCATTATCTGTGACAATAATAGATCGCTTTAGGACTAGAATATCTTCCCATGTTCAAGTTTTTGTTTTGATACCAGATGCAAAGATAAGACACAAAAGCAGCCAGTGAGCAGAGCTGAAGCAATGCCGACTGCTTAGCTACTTCTGAGTATTTTTAGCTCAATTCTACCACTTTCAAAGTATCTGTAGACAAGAAGTACGGATATATTACAGGCTCAGAAAATGCCTTCTGAAATAATCGAAGCATCACATACGTGGTAAGAAAAATTTAGAGATGCGCTTACAAGGACAGAGACAGTGCTTTATGAGCAAATGAAAAAACACAAATGCCAAATATCGATGCGGTGTCAGCAAGAGCTCTGCCCAGAATAAATGGATGTTGCAGAGAAGCTTCACATTAATCAGGGCCAAGCCCTCTCCTCTAGCCCTAGACCTTGCTCATTACCGTTTTTCAGAATTCACTCAGCCATATTTATGGAAAGTCTTCTCGACTCCAGGTGCTGATGTAGGTGTTGAGAATTCATCCAGTGTCCAAGACCAAGACTCCACCCTCATGAAGCTTATATTCTTGCAGGAGAGACAGAAGGAACAGGCAAATCCATATTGACTGTAAGGGTTATTTTTTTTAAAGGTTTATTTATTTACGCATACAAGCTGGGGTACAGGCCAGAGGCTGGGCCGGCGAGAGGGTTCACCAGAGACAGTGTGGGGAGCAGAACAGGCAGATCAACCGAAATACACTGCTGAGGGGAGCAGCGGGCGAGGCAGGAGAGGTCTGCTGCGCCATGTGGGAAACTCCCTGGCCAGGCGTTGAACTCACATCACTGCTGCCAACAACTGCACAGTGCAGTGCTCAACTGCTGTGCCACCAGGGAGGCCCCAAGGGTTATTTTAAAAATGTACCAGAGCAAGGAGATGAAGAGGAAGGGAGGCTATGTGAGACAGAGCTGTCATGGAAAGTCCCTCAAAAAAGGTGGCATTTGAACAAAAGGAGAGGCAGCATGAGCCAGGGGCGGGGTTCTCTCTGGATCATAGAAACATCTCCTCTCGAGAAGAGAAAGAAACTAGATCCCCCCAGAACCTCCTAACCACATACTGTCACGACCAGAGAAGGCAATGTCTTCACAACGTCCTTGCCTGCTGGACTCGGCCCTGCCCCTGTGCCGCAACCAGCCGGAGAACCCTGCCCCGAGCTGGCGCCCTACTGCACGGGCCCAGAATGAAGCCTCAGGGAGCCCGCCCAAGTCCTGCCAGCAGGGAGGAGGCGGACAGACCAGAGCTTGGGGCTGAGCACAGAGCAGATTAGCCTGGATTTCCTAATCCTCAACCCACTCACACATCCATGAGCAGGAAAAGAAAGGCTGCTATCTCCAGCCTCTGGGCTTGGGAGCCTCTTCCAGGATGGAGAGCGGTACAAGACAGCGATGAGTCCCGAGATGAAAAACAAAGCAAGAAGGGAGAAGGGGAAGTTTTCGGTGGGGATCGTTCATTGGGGATGAGGGGAGACAGCTTCCATGAAAGGGACATGGGAGGCGGTGGGAAGGAGACAGAGGAACAGCCACAAAGACCTTCAGTAGACCAGCTGTGGAAGCCGACGGAGAGGCCAAGGAAAGGGCCCCACACACCCACAAAGAGCAGGGGGCTGGGCCTCCCCGGTGGCGCAGCGGTTAAGCGCTGTGCTGTGGAGCTGTCGGCAGCGGTGACGTGAGTTCGACGCCCAGCCAGGGAGAATCCCACATGGCGCGGCAGACCTCTCCTGCCTCATCCGCTGCTCCCCTCAGCAGTGTATTTCTGATATGACTGTTCTGCTCCCCGCTCTGTCTCTGGTGAACCCTCTCGCCGCCCCACGCCTCTGGCCTGTACCCCAGCTTGTATGTATAAATAAAAAATAAATCTTAAAAAAAACAAACAAAACAAAACCTGTGATGAGGGTCTCCCCGGTGGCGCAGCGGTTAAGCGCTGTGCTGTGGAGCTGTCGGCAGCGGCGACGTGAGTTCGACACCCGGCCGGGGAGAATCCCACATGGCGCGGCAGACCTCCCCTGCCTCGCCTGCTGCTCCCCTCAGCAGTGTATTTCTGATCTGCCTGTTCTGCTCCCCACTCTGTCTCTGGTGAACCCTCTCGCTGCCCCATGCCTCTGGCCTGTACCCCAGCTTGTATGTATAAATAAAGAATAAATCTTTAAAAAAAAAAAAAAAAAAACCTGCGATGACATTGTTTAAAAAAAAAAAAAGAGCAGGGGGCTGGCGCAGCAAGCAAGAGGGGAAGACAGGAAGACAGGCCAGAGAGAATCTTTCAGGGCTGAGGTGCAGGGCTGACACCGAGAAGGGCGAAGTCTGACTGACTTTGGAAAGACTCACGCCATCTCCTGTGCTGCGCTGGGACGCAGGAAGCAGGGACGGCTGGGGGCCTGCTGCAATAATCCAAGGGAGAACGAGGAGGGCTGGATGAGGGGGTCAGCGTGGAAGCAGTGGGAAGAGATCCCCTGTTGGGTATGCTTCAGACGTAAATCTCAGGGCACTGCAATTCTAACCACTGGGGCATGTGAGAGAAAGATTTCAGGGCCGACCCCACGGTGTCGGTCCTCAGGAACCAGAGGAGGGTGCTGGCATTTACGGAGGTGGGAGACTGCAGAAGCAGCGAGGGTGGAACAGGGATCTCAGCGTCTCAGGCTGATCACCTTAATGGCGAGTCACGCGTGATCATCCAAGGAAGGTCAGGCAGGCGGGCGGTGCAGACGGAGATGCAAATCAGAGACGCATCTGCATATAGATTGTTTCTTCTCCTGCCAACAAGCATCTGAAAGATCCTTCCAAGGGAGGAGAGACTGAAATGGAAAACTGGCGTGTTCAGAGACAGAGCGGCCAAAGTCTCTGTCGGCTGTTGTGCAGCCACACGGCTGGCGGTTACACTGGGGCTCCGTTTAGCTCTCTCCTTCCCTGGCTTTCCGGAACTTGCCCTCTTTCTGCCACATTTTTCTAAGTCTCCACCTGGTCAGTGGATGCAGAGGAACTGGCAGAAGACACACCTGTCTGGCTCCCATCGCCACACAAATCAGGGCTGAGACATCACATCAGGAGTGTGGTGTGGCCTGGCCATGGCCGTGATGGATTGGGTTAGGGGGAGGGAGAGGGCTTTTCTCACTCTGCAGCCCCCCTGAACTGGTACTGCCTCTTCATTCTGGGGGTGTGGCAGGCTTTACCTATTAAAAACTCTTAACACTCTGTGGTCCGCTCATGTATTAGTATGTGTTTTTGTCACCAGTATCAGGTGGCTGCTCACGTATTAATACGTGTTCATCCAGTCTCCAGTTTTTCATGCCACGGTGGATTTATTTGGAACTATTAGGAGATATTTCTTTGATCGTACTCAGTCTAGAAGCTTTACACATTGTTTTGGTGAAAGTGTGAGGTGTTTTATGAGAGCTATTAGTTTTTTTTTAATATCCAGTAGTTCAGGAGTTGTGTGTGTTTTATTGAATGCTTATACCATTCATGCGGTGGCACAGAAAATGGCTGGTAAATTTAAAGGGCACCAGCACACAAAGTGTTAATGTGGCCTTCCTGGTGGCACAAGGGGTTAAGTCTCAGCACTGTGAAGCGATCAGCAGCCACTGCAGCAAGAGCTGGATTCCCAGCCAGGGAGCTTCCCACATGGCACAGCAGACCTCTCCTGCTTCACCCGCGGCTCCCCTCAGCAGTGAACTTCAATCGATGTTCCTGTTCTGCTCCCCCTCCTGTCTCTGGTGAATCCTCTCACACCCCACACCTCTGGCCTACACCCCAGTTCTTGTATGCAAAATAAATAAATCTTTAAATAAAATAAATAAAAACTTTTAATGGATCGGGAAGAGAGGTGTGCAGGAAACCAAAGGCGGCGTTGACAGTGCCTGCTTCAGAGAGCGCCACTCTCACGCTAAGGTGAGATGAGCTAAGAAGAGAAACTAATAGAAAACAGATGGATCACGGGTGAATTGGTGGTGGGCTGCCCAAGGGGAATACAAAATGTAAAAGACACAAATAACAATAAAAAAAAATGGAAAAAAAAAAAAGTCAAAAAAAAAAAAAAAAAGAAAACAGAGAAACCTCTGGCATCAAATGAGAACATCCAACTCAATGCTCACCGGTTGCCAAACCACTACAAATACAGTTGTTCCACACCTCAAAGCAAATTCAAAAACTCAATTCCCTTTCGCCGCTAATAACTGGAATCCAGAGCTCAGAACCTTTAGCCTCATCAACCTGAATGTCATACTGGTTGTTTTTGCTTTTTCTCTTTCATCAGGGGAGAGCGCGAACGCAGTCCCCCACTACCACAAATTATGCAGTTGAGTTTCTCACATTTGGGGAAATTGCAGGGGTCAGCACATCCGGAGTGCAATGGATAAGCCTCGCCCTGGGAAAACCACCTTCGTGATCATGGTATCTCCCCTGCCAGGTAACATACTGTTTTTTTTAAAAAATACCTTTGTGACTTCATCAACTAACAAGGACTGCTGGGGCCAGAGCTGAAACTGAGGTGATCAAAAGAGGTTGGGAGTTTGTGCTGAGAAAGAGTTTGGTCATCAACTCCACAAGGAGGTATAAAGGCACCACAGAGGTAGATTTGGAAAAGTGAGCGCTACATCACACTGAAAGCCAAAGAAAATAGATGCTTGGGCGAGACTTAGCACCAGAGCTGAGTGCCCTTAGACAACCCTTAGACACTGAATGGCACTCCCATTTCCTTTTCACTTTGGGACAAAGAGAGGCAGCCTTAAGGTGTCCTGGCTGTGCTCAGACATGGTGACATCTTACTAATCTTTCATGATGATGGGATCTCTAGTCTGCATAAAGAGTGATACTAGGCTTATCTGAGGCGAGGCATTTCTGGTGTGCATGGGTGTAAAGGCATGCACTTGCCTCAAAAGATACATTCTAACAGAGATGGTGGGTTACAGGTGTGGTGTGCACCAGCAGCAGCACAGGAAGCCTGGGGAGTAGACATCTCAGCTGGGTTTTCTTTGTACCTCTGCCTCTCCATTACTAAACCCCAGTAAGCAGGAATTATTTCAGTCACTTCCCTGGTCAACAGAGAAGAAATATGGGATGGGAAAGATAAACAAAGGTGATGGCTGAGATGTTTTGACAGGATGAAAAGACTTTTGAGAGGAAAGGAAAAGACTTTTGCAGAGCAGGGGCCAGTGGGTGAAGACACAGAAACACAGAAATCAGCTCAGTTAGAGAAGACTTTTCTGACCAAGTTATTCAACAGTGAAAAGGGCTTCTCTAAAAGAAGAGAGAAAAACTGCTAAGGGTGTATTTTTTCCTTTCTTTCTCTTTTTTCAGGCAAAAAAAAATGTTTGAGTAAACTCTATTACTGGCCAGACCCCGTGCTCTGACCTCCGTAGCTACCGCCCCCACCGCACCTATGCACCACCTGGTTTCTGGCCATTCTAAGTGTCCTGTGCTGAGCACATGTACCAAAAATGTGTATGAGAGGAAAGAACAAAGAATACACCAGATCTCTGCACTGATTTGATGATCAGACTACTCGAAATTCTATTCATGCAAATCCCACCAGCCAGAGAGACGTGAAATCCGCTGCCGTTCTGTCTTTTTAAAACTTGAAACAGAAAATTTCAAACACTGAATAAATAAAGGTGGGATGCTCCTTCCCTGTGCCATACACTTTGGTTTAACAGATTTCAACCTCTGTCTACCCAGACAGCAGGAAAGAGTATTGTCTGTGGGCCTGTGCTGGAAAAACCTGGGGAAGGATAAACTTTGTTTTCTCAATCAGTTTATGAGAAAACCAGCAAGTCCAACTCCCCTGGAAATCAGGCTTTATCACAGGTTTCTTCTTCACACTAAAACCCAAGTCTCTCTTAAGGAGAAAGGACCTCATTCCCATCCAGGATGCCTCCTCCCATCTCCCTTCCACGCGATGGAGAATGAACCCTGGTGAGCTCAGACGGCCATAGGACCACACCTCGCCAACATCAGAACAAGGCCTTTGGGCCTTCTCTGCCAAGTTCCACATCTTACAGGCGGTGGCACTGGGACCCAGAGTGGGCCACCTTCCCTCCCGCCATGACAGGGCTCTGCTGCCACACACCTGGGCAAAACAAGTGGCCCCTCTGCTCTCCATTAACCCCATGCTTCTGGCCTACACTTTCACTGTTTTAACCTCTCTCCACCTCCCTGTGGGGACTGCCCCCTTCCCACGGACACGTCTGCATCTGCCGCAGGGAACTGTCAATGCAGAACTGACGGTTAGTAAGGAGAGGGAGGCACTGATGAGGCAGATGTTGAAGCGAGGCTACCCTCCTGACCTCCCCACCATTAGCAGTTCTGCGAAGCTGGAGAAGTGGCGAGAAGCCCTGGTTAATTGGCCAGCCTGCTACTGGGCTCGGGGAGAGTGTGAGTACTGCCTTTCTGGCTCATTTCTTCATCTCTTGTCTCTCTGGAAGCCCCACCTGAAACTAAGAGAGTGTCCTCTTGGCCTGTCACAGCTTCCCCAGGTCATGCCTGACTGCCTAAGCCATTACTGGACACTCTCACTCCCCCTCAGCAATCGCTTTTATTTAAAATCACCTCTGCTTTCTAACCTGGTCATTAGCCATCACTGCTGAGAGCAGGCTGCTGCTAAATTAGTGGGCACGCACTGTTCCTGTATGCCTTATTTTCTCTTCCTATCATGGAGGACTCAGAAAAGTGAGTGCCTGCCTAGACCAAGAAGGACCTCGCAAGCTGAAACAACAGCCCGACAGGTGACTTGTTTTCCCTGGCTGTGTGAGCGCGGGAGTGGGCGTGGGGATGCTCTTCTGTAGAGTCAGTGTAGAGAGAAGTAGTGAGCAAACCCATCATGAGACAACTTTCCTCTGCCTTTTTGGAGCCATCCAAATGATGTTCTCAAAACCGAAGATCTCAGATGCGTTGTTTTGTGGAATCTGCTTGCTGGAGGTGAGAGGTGATTTGTCTTGGTAATGGAGCTTCTCGAAGATTTTGACCATTCTGGTTTTCAAGACTCCTACTCCCCAACCCTACATCCAACTCAGATATGACTGACCTGGGGCATGGGACAGGAATCCAGCATTTTGTCTTGACTACTACACAGTCTAAAAGGGAGGGGGCAGGCCATATCGTAGAGAGGTGAGGCGCAGAAGGGATTTCCTCCCCTAGGAAAAGCAGGAGCTTTGTACCCTCTTCCTGCTACAGGGAATAGAGGAAGTGCCTGCCCACCTCCCTGTGTAAATGCCCGAGCACTGCTGTAGTGTCCCTGCTGGTGTGTGCCGAGTCCACAGGTTTGCTCTCAGTATGGCTCAGGAAGGGGACAACTCAAGCTCCCAAGCCGCAGACATCTTGTTTTACACAAGTGCTGATGACGATGTCCATTTGCATCTGGAAAATGTCAAGGTCCTGGGAAAAGCACACCAGGCACAGAAGGCATCCGGGGTGGTGCCCCCAAAATCTTGTCTAACTCACAGTTCCCTAAGGGCCTCTAAGTCCTCCCACCAAGTCCATTCAAAATCCCTTTGGAGGAGTCAAATGTGCTCTTCTGGGCTGAGAACCTATTTTCTCCATATTCCAGAAAGACCCTCCACACCCAAACTCATGCATCAGTCTCCATCGACACCCCAGAGCCCAGGCTGGCAAGAGTGGACCCTGAATTTAGAAGGGAGTGTCACTTCACCCTTCTCCAATGGCAGGCCCCTGCCCTCCACTTGCTTTGAAACAAGTACTAAAGGCCCCCTGGGAGTACCAGGGTGCAGCCCCAAGCTCACACTGGCTGGTCCTCTCTCTCCAGACCCCAGCGGGCCTTTATTTTTCCCCTAAGCTTAGCATTTGACGAAGCTATCTCCCTTGGGGCCATTCAGCTGTGACATTTTCCCAGCATGTCTTCTCCTTGTCAACAAGCACAGGGCAGGCAGTCTTTCAAAGTGAAATAAAGACGCCAGAGCACACAGTCACACACACGCCTGCGGAGAGGAGGGCGAGAGGAGAAAGACCTCAATGAAAGGGCAGCACTGAATTTAGCACCAATGTAAATGTGCCTCCAAGGAGCTACAGCCCAGCAACCTGTATTTGTTTCACAAAGAAGCTGGGGGAAGGTTGAAGCTCACACCTGCTCCCCCAAAACCTTAACACACTCTTGGCACAGGATGCCATTGTGGTGCAGCCAAAATGCAGCCACTTCTGGAGTCAAAAATCTCCCCTGATGATAAGGTTGCTACCGAAAATGCTGCCTCCTGCCTGCCCCTGGAATGCAGCTGTCCAGGCCTCTGCTGGCCTGGTGGAGCTGGGGCAAATGGACTCTTACTCTCCACACTTGGATGGCCATCAGATGCGGCCACTCTGTTGTGCTTCTCTGACTTTGTGAAGCTGTTTTCTCCGCCTGGAAGCTGCCCTTTCCCTACTTCCCTGGCAGAGCGCTTTACCTCTTTAAGAGATCACTCAGCTTGCTCCCCGTCTGCTCCTCTGCAGACACCAGTCGGTGTGCCTATGTGCAGGTTTCCATTTTGCAACCATCGCACTGTCCTGCATTTGTCTTTTGATGCTTCTGTCTAGCTGAAAGATTGTGTGGGCTGTAAAGGCACTGCAAGTGGCTTTTCATGTCTGTCTCCCCTGCACCAGCACAGCTCCTATCACATAGAATGTTGTAAGCAGCAGAAATGCTGTAAAAGGTTAGAAAAAGCTCTCGGCACCAGAAGATTCTTCCTTTTCTTGTCACTTTAGCAGAAATATAGTTCAGTGGATCCTGAAAATACTGCCTTTCCTACTGCACACCCATCTTGTGCTCAAAGTGGGCTGTTACTCAAAATGACCCAGCCCACCTTCCGCCACCGTCAGGGCAGGGCGTGACACAGGCTGACCATTTAGAATATTTCATCTCCTTGACCACAGTAGCAGGATCAGCAGTGAGCCTCTGACACAAGAAAGTAATCAGATGAGATGTGACACTGAATATAAGGAGACGAGCTTTTCTTCCTTGTATATTATAAGAATATAGTCTTTGAGCTATTATACTGGGCAACAAATTTTTACAAAAGTCATGTTACTGAAATAAAATTAGTCATTTCCTATCAATTTGTACGTGCTCAACACAAATATGACAGTCAAATTCTAATTTTGGCTCTAGTTTTTTTGTGATCTGCAATAAATTGATGTTTACATAACAAAATGCATGCCAATAATAATAGGCCTACGGTTAATACCTGTAAAAAATCAAGTCATAGACGACTTCTTAGATTTCTTCACTTGTTTCTTGTACAGCTGTTCAGAGCATCTCTGGGGAGTGTCCAGCAGTAGTCAGCCAGCATTGTACTGGGCAATTTGCCCTGCTATCTTTGTTCCATTGATGCGATGTCTTGATGAAAACATTCACCATGTTCATTACTAACCATACCACAGTTTTCAGGGAAGAAATCCAGATGGGAATGAAGGAAGTGGATCTTAGAGACATACTGCAGCCAAGTTTCTGATACTGCATCAGCATGTCTTCTACTAGTTCCTTGTAGTTTTCTGCTCTAACATTCCCAAGAAACTTGGTAGACATTAGACGAAAAGCATTCCATGCTTGTTTCGCATCGCCCCACAGCAAGTTGTTGAACCTGTCATCTCAATGCAGACAGAATGTTTGGGTACACTATTCTCATCTTCTTTTGCTTCATTATTCCTCCTCCAGAAAGAGGAGGAACCAAGCAGAAGTAACAGTCTTTTATGTGGTTGCTTGGCTCTCTCCACACCACGGGGACTGCAAATGGCATTGATGATCTTTTGCCATTTGACCACTGTGAAAGCTGTGTTGTTCATGTGTATGTGGGGCCCAAGGCTTGTCTTGGTCACCAACCTTGCATCCGAGGTAAAGATGATAAGCCTTCCTCACCTGAGAAGTGATACTTTTCTTCTGGTTGGCAAATGTCACTTCCTCACAAATACAGCAGAAATTGTCCACACTATTAGCGCACTTTCAAGGCATTACTATTCTGTATTGTGCCTAAATGGATAAAACAATAACAGTTCTATGGAACAGGAGCTTAAACTGTCTCGCACAAAGTATGAAATATTTTCAATGCTCAACCTCTCCGACAGGGCTTGATATAGTGCACTGCTGACATCAGCTTACTTCAGCAGCTGCCTGGCAGTAGTATTGCATTGCATCAGAAAGTGATTCAATCAACTCTGGATGATGTGTGCATGATAGTATTATGCAATGTGATGCAATATAATATCATTCTAGGCTGATTTAGGATGCTGTTGCAGTCTTACTGGATAAATTTACACAGTGAAACATAGAAAACGAATTACATGAAGTATCTTCAAAATGAGAGCTAATAAAAAATTTTCAGGGTGATATTCATGTTCAGCACACCAAGATACTACAGATTAGGGCCTTTTTAAGTTAGTAATGATCTCACTGTTGACCAGTGTTAGTGAACATCCTTTCTTCCTATTGAGTATAAAACCAAAACGCATAGTGAAGCAGATGCAGAGGAATACAGAGCAGGAAATAGACAGACCCCTAATATGTGGTTACAGTGCCTAGAACTAACCATGCCTGAAGCAGACCCATCCTATCCTGGTTACTAGATTTTAGAGTCAGCTCAACTGCATTCCACTCTTCTCATCGTTCTTTTTTTTCCCCTTAAGCTACTTAGTGTTCAATTTTGTCATTTGCAATCAAAATAGGCCTGATATATATACTATTTTTACTGATATAAAAAATGAGCTTTTCCTCTACCAATGGAACTCGAGTTATTTTCAGCAATAAGAATTGAGGAAATGATCTAAACGATTGTCATCTTCAGCACTTTCAGGGGTTATCTGACTTAAATCTGACATAATCTGTATAAAAGAGAACAAAATTGTGTAACACAGATTTAGCAATTTTTCTCAAGAGAGTTGCAACTATTAATCACCATCATTAACACATTTAAAGATCATTTTTAAAAAGTGGTTCCCTGCTAATACAATAAGGCTTTTAGAAGAAAACATAGATGAACATCTTCATGACCTTGGAAGAGCCAAAGTGTTCCTAATTTAGATACTAAAAGCTCTAACAATAAAGGGAAGAAAATCAATAAATTAGACTACATTAAAATGAAGAACTTTGTTCTAAGATATCATGAGAGAGAAACTCAAGCCAAAGAGCAGGAAGATATTTACAGTAGACTTATCTATCAAAGAACAGGCATCCAGAATACATAAAGAACATCTGCAAATCAGTAAGAAAAGAGCAGATGATTTAATAGGAAAAAAGGAAAGGAGAAGTATCACATCATCAACGTGACACAGAAAGAGGCCTAGCTTCACTAATTATCAGAAAATTCAAATTATAACTATAAGAAGACACCACTACAAACCCAGCAGATTAGCTGAAGTGCAGAAGACAGTCAGGCCGAGTCAGGAGGATACGGACACGCCAGAAGAAGTCACCTTGCTGACAGGAGTGCAAACGGGGACACCACTTTGGGAAATTGTCTCAAATATTTATCAGCACTGGACCTTTTCGGATGGTAAAGAACTCATCCAGTTTAACCACCACCACTAAAAAACAGCCCAATTAAGAAATGGGCAGAAGATCTGAATTGACACTTTTCAAAAGAGGACAGGCAGCTAGATGGCCAAGAGACATATGAAAAAGTGTTTGTCATCACGTCTTATTAGGGAAATGCCAAGCCAAACCACGTTATCAAGTCACACTCATGAGAACAGCTTACGTCAAAAAAAAAAAAAAAAACCCAAGTGTTGTTGCTGAGACTGAGGAAAAAGAGGAACCCTCATGTGCTCCCAGTGGGAATGTCTGCTGGTGCTGCCATTTGGAAAACAGTATGGACCTTCTTTCAAAAACTAAAAGCAGGACTTCCCTGGTGGCACAATGGGTTAAGCTCAGCACTGTAGAGCTGTCCGCAACTGTGGCACGAGTTCGATGCCAGCCAGGGAGATTCCCACATGGCGTAGCAGACCTCTCCTGCCTCGCCCGCTCCTCCCCTCGGCAGTGTATTTCGGTTGATCTGCCTGTTCTTCTCCCCACTCTGTCTCTGGTGAACCCTCCCACCATCCCACACCTCTGGCCTGCACCCCAGCTTGTATGAAAAAATAAATCAATCTTAAAAAAAAAAAAAACAACTAAAAGCAGAGTTACCATATGGTCCAGCAACCCTACTTCTCGGTAGCGATCCCAAAAACTTTTTCAAAAAACTATAAAATAATCAAAGAGTTGTCTTCACCACAAGGCTTACTGTGCAATTATTTACAACAGCTAAGACAAGGGAGCACCTAAGAGCCCGCTGGTGGAGGGCTGGTGTAGATGGGGTACTAGTCAGCTGCAGGGAAAGATGAAATTTTGCCATTTGCAGCAAAATGGAAGGAACTCAAGGGGATTATGCGAAGTGAAATTAGTCAGAAAGAAAGACAAATATTGGATGGTGCCACCAACATGTACAATAAAGTGAATGAATGGACAAAACAAAATAGAAATAAACTACTGGATAGAACTGAGGTTAGCAGAGGTGAAGAGGGTCGGTGGGTGGGAGCAGGGTGGAGGGAACATAATGGATGGCAGAGGGTGTTTTGTTTTGCTTGTTTTTTCTTGAAGAATTAAATTAAGCTTTACAGATGCTGGTAACCTCTGCATCTTAATAAGCACTGGGCACAGGGTGTGCTTCCACTCTGCCAATTCCTGCTGCTGTTCCCTTCCCTCAGTGAGCTGACTTCACTTTGCCCCTGCAAAGTTGGGGAACAGTTCCAAGATGTTTCAGTGCAGACGCACAGTGCAGACTTCAGGAGGGAAGCTACTTTCCCTCCTGAAGCAGAGAGAGGACAGCCCCTTCTACTCCAGGTCCAGAGACCAGCAGTGCTGAGGCGCAGACCCACCAAGCCAAGGGTGTGAAGCAGGGGCAGTTCAGGAACTAACTCCCAGGTCATCAACGAAACAGCCTGAGACCCAGGCCCACTCCTTGAGTTCTCTCCCCCGCCCCCTCTCCCCCTCATCCCTACTCCTGTATTATTCCACTAGTCCTCCCCACAGTGGCCTATTCTATAATTGCTAAGCTTGGGGATAAGAGAGAAAATTTTGAGACCAGAATAACGTCGGGGGAATGTAGTCTCATAATTTGCAACAGAATTGAAAACTCTCCACCTCCCAATCTCTTTCCTAACACCTTCCTTAGCAACTGGTAAGATTCTGCTGGAAGGCTATTAACTTAATAATTCTTGTTAAACATCAATTCTATTCCAGCACTGAGAATAACGTGCTGAAGAAGATGGAGTTTACAGATTAAAAAGGAAAGACAGACCTTGGCATAACCATGTCATTACAGATGATTAGTTAATTACCAACGTGATGTGCTGACACGCACAGCGGGAGGGTCACAATGGTCCTTTATGTGTCAGCTCAACTGGGTCACAGGGCACCCAGATAGTTGGCTAAACATTCCTCTTGAGGCTGGTGCTTCTGGATGAGATTAGCATTTGAATCAGCAAGTGAGTAAAGCAGATCACCCACCCCAAGGGAATGGGCTTCCGCCATCCTTTCAGGGCCTGAATAGAACAAAACACCAGGGGAAAGGAGAATTTACCCTCTAGCGGACCACTTGCACTGGGACCTCTGTCTCCTCTTGCCTTTGGATGGGCGCTTGCATTATCGCTGCTCCTGAGTCTCCAGTCTCCATGTTCAGATGGGCCAATTCCTTCCAGTAAATCTCTCTACATGCACACACATAGGTATATCACATTCACATGTGTACATAAAAATAGACACACAGACATAAATCTGGATGGAGATGGACATAGAGACAGAGATGTCGATAAATACAAATTAGCCTCCCCTGAATAAAAGGCTTTAAGCAGAGACTTAAAGTGGAATGTGAGTTGGCTGGAGGCAGGAGTAGATACGGAAGGGAGAACCGTGAAGAGAGAGCCCTCGCACAGACACACCCGCTCTGAAGAGCGAAGCGGGCCAGCCGGCTGGCTGCTGAGCCACAGGAAATATGGAGAGAGCAGCAGGGAGGCAGGCAGGGGCCAGATCACCAGGCCGAGCAGGACTTTATTAGGATGTGAAACTTGAAAGCGCAGTGGGAAGTCATGGGCAATCTCAAGCCAGGTTTCCAGGGGCTAGCAGGGCCCACTCTGCCTGCTTATTTCGTCACAGAACCCAGGCCAGTCTGGGTGGAAGCCTGGCCAGATGTGCTGTCTCCTGAAAAACTCCCCTGGGCTTCCGGAAGGCGTTTTTGACTTTTCCACCTCACGGTCCGTCTCTCCGCACCAAGCCCCGTGATGGGTGAGGCTGCAGGTGGCAGGACGGAAAGCCGTGAGGGCCAGTGGAGGTGGCCTGAGCAGCCCAGCCCCTCCCTTGAGCCATCAGATGCTCTTTGGGGCACGGGGGGCAAGTCCCGGTTAATGTCTCCATCTCAAGCCCCTTAACCTCCATTCTCTGCACCTGAGTCGGCCGCCCCTCCCTCGGCTGCTGGAGGAGTAATTTAATTAGAGACGTGAAATGTGATGTTCCCAGGTGCTGAGGTAACAGCCCCTGCATGTAATGAGGAGAGGGTGGCGCAGGGAGACCCCCTCCCCCAGTACCAGAGCCCCACTGTGGGACCCAGGAGGCCAGGGGCCATCCGCCCTGATGTGGCCTCTGCCTCACCCATGAGAGCCGCCGTGTGGCCCACGGTCAGGTCTGCCCAGTTACCGTCACAGCAACAGTCCACTCAGAGGGCATCAACTATGGGCACGGGAAGGTGAGACGAGAGCACCTCCCTGAGACACGGTGAGCTGGGCAG
The DNA here is from genome assembly GCA_004024925.1 of Scalopus aquaticus. NCBI lineage: Eukaryota > Metazoa > Chordata > Mammalia > Eulipotyphla > Talpidae > Scalopus > Scalopus aquaticus. The sequence goes on from PVIJ01000151.1 coordinate 320,025, forward strand.
ACCGGGAGCCATAATGTTCCTCTGGAACTGTGGAGGTCTCTATCTATTGCTGAAATAAATTTCTAGACCCAAGGTGGAACTGCTCCTGCTCTGGCCGGCATGTCCGCAAACCCAAACTTGGGTAACACATTCTACTCCATCGACCAAAACACAGCACGTCCAGCCCACCAAACCCCACTGCCAGTCATTTGTGATGACATCCTCGGTCTAAACAGTGAGCAGCCCTGGCTGCCTGTCAATCAGCAGAAGCCAGACACTCTCTCCTATTCCTCGATTGACCTTATCAGGAGAACCCTTCCTCCTAATCAGTCTTGCCCATGTCCACATTGCTGTATAAAACTCGCTCTTGGGCCTCCCTGGTGGCGCAATGGGTTAAATTGCAGCACTGTGAAGCTATCCAGAGCCACTGCAGCATGAGTTTGATCCCCGGCCAGGGAGCTTCCCACATGGCGCAGCAGACCTCTCCTGCTTCGCCTGCTGCTCCCCTTGGCAGTAGATTTCGATCCATCTGCCTGCTCTGCTCCCCACTCTGTCTCTGGTGAATCCTCTCCCCCCTGTCCCCAACACCACTGGACTATACCCCAGCTTGTACGCATAAATAAATAAATTTAAAAAATAAAATAAAACTCGCTCTTGCCCAAACACCCCTTGGGAAGAGTGTGTCACTCCTTGGGGGCACTGTGCTCCCCCCACTTTCCCTGAAGGACATCAAATACATGACTAAACTGTTCTATTTTTGACATTTGACAGTATACATATAACTATACTTATATGTATAAATATGTGTTATAATGGGCAGAATAACGACCCTCCAACGATGCCCAGGAAGAAGTCTGCAATGTCACTTTACATGAGGAAAGGGACTTTGCAGAAGTCATTACGTTTAGGGGTTTCGAGATGGAGACATTAACCTGAGTATTGCAGATGGGCCCCATTAAATCATGAATCCTAAAAAGAGAAACAGGGGCTGGGGCAGTGGCACTTGGCCCAGTGGACAATCTCCATATTACTGTGGTCAGCCCTCCACATACTCTGGTTCTGCATCTGCGAGTTCTTTCAACACTGATGTGACTCTAGCAATGCGGATATGTAGAGAGGAAAAAAATCCACCTAGAAGAGGGTGTATGCAGCTCAAACCTGTGCTGTCCAAGGGTCAACAGTGTATGTTTTAAATCAGTTCTTAGATGCAAATGACACAACCCCTCCAGCGAGTTTAAGCATTAAGCAAATATCCGCTGGGATGCCGAGTGGGCCGAGACACCCCAGGAGAGTAGAGAGGCTGACTCTGCAGGGTCTTAGCCAGGAGCAAGCCCGACTGCACCACTGAGCTCTCCCGTACAGGACTCAGCTGCCATTACTGCCCGGATGCGCCTCCTGAGGCTCTGCCGCAGAACCCGAAGCCCTCGTGGCCGCGCTCGTCAGAGATCAGGGCCTGGGAGCCTGGTCCAGGCCTGCCACCACACAGTCTCTGCTTCTTGCGTTGCTGCGGATGGGTGAACCCAGGTCACAGACTGCAGAGGAGTCTGATTTTCTGGCAGAATACATTTTCTGTGCAAAAATGGTGAGGACAGAAGAATACCTCCAAAGCTTAGGGAACACAGGTGAGCAACGCCCACGCATGGGCTCACCCCGTGCTCTCAGTTTCAATTGTCATTGCTCAGCCCCATCACTCAGTGCTGTTACCTTCCTGGGTTCTGAAGTTACCTCAGTCTGTTAACCATGACAAAATAAACAATTCTAATGCAATATCTGAGTGCCTCCATGGAAGAATGGATAAAGAACTTTGGGAGTTCGGAGGACAAAACAGTTGCCTTAGGATAGGTGAACCTGAGGATGTGATTATAAGATTTTGAGCTGACTCTTATGAAAAAATACAGCAAGGATTTTCCAGGAAGAATTCAGTTATACCAACATCTGCAGTGGGAGAAAAACTTGGCACCTGGGGGATGATAATTGGGTGTGACTCTCCATTGCAGGGGGAGAGGTCAGGGCCTGCTGGTGAATGTGAGATCCAGGGAATAAGAGGGAAGAGTAAGTATGAGGAGGGAAAGTAGCTAGGGGCAGATTATAAAGGATATAAGAAACTCTGCTAAGGAGTTTAGAATTTATTCTGCAGGCCATGGTGTCACTGAAATTGCTTGATTAGGGAACTGACATTAGGTCATTTTCAGAAAGATAATTCTGGCAGTGACATGGCAGTAAATTAGAAGATAAGAAAACAAGGGCGAGAACCTAGTTAGGTGGTTAATATGGAATTCTTCTAGGGAAGAGAGGGGGGATGTGAATAAAAACAGTGGCGGTGAGTATTATAAGGGAGAGACTGGTTCTGAATGGATGTGAGTGGTAGACAAAAAGAAAAGACTCAAAACTCCTAGGACTTTTCAGACATGGACAACTGGGAAAAGCTCATGACACTGACTTGGGAAGGTAGGAGGTTGAGAAATACAGGAAGAGGCTTCAGGAAAATATCATGATTGTGATTTACACCCTTAATTTCAGAAGCAGGGCACCATACAGATAAAATGTCTACAAGGGAACTGGACCCAACAGTCTGGAGCATGGAGAACAACCAAGCGGGAAAATGAGATTGGGGTCACAGTGGGGATACAGAGGCCCTGAGACAGGATGATCTTTCTCAGGAGAGTCTGAAGAAGAGCAGAGGGCTGAAGACCTGCCTGGGCTAAGAGCAACCCACAAGGGCATCGCCGGCACTAGGGGCCTTGGGGACCCTGTACCTCACAACCAAAAAGGCCCCCAGGCCAATGTTTTTCTTTATACACAGCATCTAAGCACAGATGAGGAGGCCAAGGGACGTCGAGGGAATGTGTGAGGGTGCTGGAGGCCGGAGTCCGATCTTCTGGGGGCTCCCATTTCCTCCCCACCACACAAGTGGACCTGAGCGGCCAACTACAAATGCCTGACGCGTCCAGTGTCCTGATGGGGAAGAGACACTGTCCTACTGGTGTGGTCAGTCTGTGACATACTGTTCTTTCCCAGCCAGGGAAGACCGACTGCAACAAGGGCTCTCCACCTGCGCTCTGCCCCAGCCTACGGCTTTCAAGTCCTTGCCTAAAAGACACCGTCACGTAGGGGCTTGGGGGTAGACAGCCAGGAAGACTGAGCATCGGGTGCCTGAGCGTCTGAGAACACAGTGGTCAGCGGCCAGGGGAACTGAAGTGGTCCGGCCCCAGACACCACACACGCAGGAAGTGGTGAGGAGCGAAAACAGAGCCGACGTCAGGGAGAAACAGGATGACAGGAGAAGGAAGAGTGCTGGATCTGATGGGCTTTGCTTGGTCTTCATGCAGTGCTGCTACAGCCACCCCACACCCATTTTTGTAGTGCAACAAATGAAAAACACACTAATCCAAGACCGCGGAGAGGGCTTCCTTTGCTTATTATGCTTCTGTGTGGTAAATGTATTCCCTCCTCTCACTTTTCGTGCGGCCAAGACTTGCAGCAGAATCTTTTCTGTAGTTAACACAGGAGAAATGTAAAGGGTGGCCCCCTCTAAACCCACCCGAATTCTTTTTTTTTTAAGATTTATTTATTTATGCATACAAGCTGGGGTACAGGCCAGAGGCGTGGGGCGGCGAGGGCATTCACCAGAGACAGAGTAGGGAGCAGAACAGGCAGATCAGAAATACGCTGCTGAGGGGAGCAGCAGGTGAGGCAGGAGAGGTCTAGTGCGCCACGTGGGATTCTCCCCGGCCAGGCGTCGCACTCTCATCGAGCACTGCAAACAGCTCCGCAGCGAAAGCGAACGCTGCGCCACCAGGGAGGCCCCACCCACCCAAATTCTAAGCCCATCAAGCGGAATGAATGTGGTCTCACATACAGTTCACAGGCAGGGGCCGTTTCGTTAACTGGGGTCAAGGGCTGGTCCACAGTCTCACCGCCAAGGCAAGCAGCTCTGCGCGCGAGGATCGTGGGTTGGCGTGGGCCTGCACTGTCAGTGAGTCTAGGCAGCAGGCTGGGCCCCCCAGGAGTGTTTGAAATGCAGAGTCTTACTTCTCCCGGGAGGACTCAGTCCACTGACCTTTCCTGGAATGACAGTTCCTGCCAAGACAGAGGACTTTTCTTGAGCTAGTGAATAATTATCTTCCGTAGTGGAGGCTAGATAAACAGCTGCTCTGAGAAATAAATTTGTTTGCAGCAACAACAAGGGCCAATTTATAGATATGATTCCAAAATCAAAGTCTAAAGCACAGAAAAAATTCTTCCCAAATGCTGGGGGTGGGGGCATAGGCCGAACACCTCCCCAGGAAGCTAAGTATTAAATCAGACTTTAGCAACTGTGTTCAGAGGGGTATCACCTAGGACTTAAGGTTGAGCTGAACCTGCAAGTATTTTTAATAAATACATGCATGACTTCCCCGGATGTGTCCTGGGGCAGTCTTCAAGTTCACCTTGCTGAGCACACACATAAATGCGTCGTCATGCTATCCCTGACATACACTTGCCATGGACGGATACTAAAAAATATCCTTACTGCTATCAAAATAGATATGCACAGATGTGCGGTCTCAAATTGTCTACGAGCCAAGGTGATGGATCTATTTAGAAGCCTGATTTGCTGATTTGCTATCACAGGTGTATGCATCAAGCTCATCAAGCTGTATACATAAAATGTATACAATTTTCTACCTAGCAATTATGCTTCACAAAGGTGTATATATACTTTCTATATCTAATGCTGAGTAAACAAAAGAAAACTGCAGAGTAATACATACAGTGTACAACCACTTACATGTAATTTTAGGACAAGAAAGTCAATTCTCTATAGTATCTATAATGACATGTACAGTATTTAATGTGGAATAAGAAACACCTCATTGAGGTGCTGGCTACTTCTAAGAAAGGAAGGAGAGAAATAAGATTGGAGAAAGGACTCGGATTTTAACTGTAATTTTTTCTTTAACATAAAATTTTACTGCTGAAGAAGAAAAAAACAGGTCTGCGTGTCTGTGTATTTCTCAAACACATCATGGCAGATAGCATACTTAGAAAAAACCAAGCATCTACAAAAAAAACCTTCTAGGAATAATAAATGAATACAGTAAGGTGACAGGAAACAAAATCAATAGACAAAAATCAGTGGCACTGCTATATGTGAACATTGAATTAGAAAAAGGAGAAATAAGGAATACAGTTCCACTTACAATCATGCCAAAAAGAATGAAATGCCTGTAAATAAACTCAAGGAAAGTAGTAAAGGACCTGTACAATGGAAACTACAAAACTCGGTTAAAGAAAATATGACACTAAAAAATGGAGAAATACTCTGTGCTCATGGATTAGAAGAATCCACATCATTAAAATGGCCAAATTACCCAAAGCAATTTACAGATTTAAGGCAATACCTATCAAAATACCAATGACTTTTTCAAAGGAAATAGAACGATTATCGAATTTATATGGAACCACAAAAGCCCCTGGATCGCTGAAACAATCTTGAAAGAAAGATGAAACAATGGAGGTATCACACTACTAACTTCAAACTATGTTACACAGGAGCAGTAATCAAAACAGTATGGTACTGAAACAGAAACTCACACCAATGGAACAGAATTGAAAGCTCAGCGATAAATCCATACAAATATGAACAGTTAATCTTTGACAAAGGAGTTATAGCCATACAATGCAGGAAAGATAGTATTTTCAATAAATGGAACTGGAAACATGGATAGCTGCATACACAGAATAAGGAAATAAAACAAGGCCCATACTTAACACCATGCATGAAAAGTAATTCAAAATGGATTAGAGGTCATCACAATTATAGCTCCTTCTTCCACAGTAGCCTTCCTCATTTCATATGTGCCCACTCAGTGAGGCGTGTGTGCCTCCTTCCACCACAACTCGTGGTAGATATTCAAACTAATGGGAAAAAAGTTCATAAATAACTGGGAGACAGTGGAAATTGCCAGAAGAGGGCAACAACAATCTAAAGACCTAAGGAAGGGGTGGGGCAGAGTCTGCAAACTTTTGAGCACAGAACAGGGTGATTACTAGCCATGAAGGGGAGGGGACTGGGTGGGGAGGAGGGTAGGGAGGGTGAAGGGAGAATGTGCTGGCCCGAGAACTCGGGCGGTGGGCGAGAGAAGAGGCACACATTCAGGTGTGAAGATGTATTCTGGAAAAGACATAGGTTTGTAAATGAAGGGTAAACCAATAAAACTGGATTTAAAAAAATAAGTTTAAAGAAAAAAAGAAGTAAAGGGAGGGACCAGCTGGGCATAAGGCCTGGGCAGGACCTTGCAGCTGGACCGAGAGACTTATGGGCCCAGCAGGAGCAAAGACAGGGCATTTCCACGGTCAGAGGCCCCATCCTCTGCCAGGCTGTGAAAATTCAAAGGACCCTGCCGTCAACAAAATCCAGAACCACAATGAGGCCCACAGGGAACATTCTTTGAAAAGAAGTAAGCTATCCCCCAACCTTCGCCAACTGTGGTGGGAGGGGTGCACTGAGTCCCCTACAGAGACTTGATACAGTCGAGTGAAAAGACACCCTAACTCAGTTTTTCTGCAGCTGATCTTCCAAGTTTCCTCCTACCCAAGAGCTCACAGCTGCTGGGCTCAGGGAGCAAGGAGAGGAGAAAGCACTGGAAAGCATGGGTGCAGAACAAGCGACACGCACCCCGCTGGGAGAGAGCCTCTCCCAGGACACAGCGGGCAGAGGCGGAGCAAGAGAACTTAGAGTGTGGTCCAGAAACAGCATCTGCATGGCGTTGCCTGGGAAACTGTGAGGGTGCAAATTCACAGGCCCCTCATCAGGCGACTGAAGCAGAAACTGTAAAGGTGAAGCCAGCACTCTGGGCATTTACAAGTGCCAGAGGTCATTCCCCTTCTCTCCAAGGCTTATGCGCGCCTACCCCAGACCCCTCCCCACTGGGGAGGAAGGCCAACTCCACTGGGCAGAGAGCGGCACAGGAGAGGACTGCTGCCCCGTGGCCTTGATGTGCCAGCGAACCACAGATGGTTCGGCGACATCTCAGGAAGAAACAGGCGCCCCAGAACATGCCAGCCCTGTGGGGCTGCAGGGAGCCCTTCCACAACAATGCAGAGGTCTTGAGGAGCCTCAGCAAAAGCAGCTGGTCACTGGGTCCCCGCCCTAGTGCCCTGCTGGTGTGTCACCCAGGATTAATCCAATCAGCAGGTTTTGCAGCCTCCTTACCCAAATTGCTTCTGTTTTGCTCATGAAAATCGTAAAATCAAAAATCTTGAGTGGAAGACACATCCTTTCTCACCTCCACTGAATCTTAAATGCCAACCGTGGACTCATCCATTCATTCAACAAGTATGTTTTAAGTGCTTAGAATGTACCCAGCAATTAACCATCTCTCTTAGTAGGCTATATATAAAATTATGCCCACAAGGACATAATTTGCTCATTCATCCAACAGTTCTTTGAAGGGGCTGAAATTCATTGACCTACCCTTGACTCTGACCCAAGAATGTTTGCCTGGGATTTTTTTTATTTCACAATAGGGGAACCGGGCATTTCAGCGCCACTTCTAAGTTGTTTCCATCCAGGTAGGGTGTGTGATGTTTTTTCATTCACTCTTAAAACTAAGGGAAATCTGCTAGGACTCACTCCAGTGTAAAGCCTCATAGAAATGACATTCAAGAGAGGGGCCGACATGACCTTCGTATGAAACATGGTACAAGTCGGGAGGTTGTGTCTACTATGTGGTTAGAGCATGGAGAAGAAAACCCCTAATGTCTAGGAAGAATTTGAGTGTTTGGCAGTTGTTGTTGTTTTTTTTTTTAATTTCACAGAGCAGGAGCATCTAAATTATTTTAAAACGCTGATTCCCTTAAGCCCTGAACGTGCTGTTGACTTTTATTTCTGCAGAAGAGCGTGACAGCTCCTACACTGACGAGCGCGACCATCAGGCGTGAATTTCCTCCTCTCCAATGTCCCTCCACACGCCCATCGCCCTTACCCTCCTCCCCTCCTTTTGTTAACGCCCCATCTGCCCGCGTCTCTCCGCATCCCTGCATGTCCGTTCTCTGTCACTCTCTCCTATTGCATCCTTCCCGACTCTGATGCCTGAATTGTAAAGATGCACACACCTCCTGTGCCCTCCCACATCTCCCCTCCCTACTCTCTCCCAGGAAACTACTCTGGTAGTTCGCTCCTTTCCTTCCTTGTCTGACTCCTTCAAGTCTAATCTTCTTTCCTATTTTTCTCATTCTCTCATCAGGCCCTACCAAAAAAAAAGTTAACAAATCAGAGATTACTATGAACAGCTATACCGCAACAAGTTCAACAACCTAGAAGAAATGGACAAATTCCTAGAACTAAACAATCACCCAACGCTAGACAAAGAAGATACAGAACACCTAAACAGACCAATCACAAGCAGTGAAATTGAAAGTCATCAAAAACCTCCCCCAAAACAAAAAGAAGTTAACACTCGTCTACCCACCAGGCACTGTTCAAAGTGATCTCATTTTATATTAGCATTAACTCACTGGCCCTTCATAATAATATTCCCTGGTCAACACTATCATGAGCACCCTCATTTCTCAGTAGCGAGGTGAAGTCATTAACCCAAGATCACACGGCTGGGAAAAGGCGGAGCTGGAACTCCCTCTGACTGTGGTGGCTGAACCCTGAGTCAACACAACAGCTGCAGGAGACATATTTAGGAAGCTGCCAACCTGCCCAAACTGGTTGGACCTGGAGTGGACAGGTCCAGGAATGGACTGGGTTCAGCCAAGGAGAGTCCCACCATCAAAAGCTTCATGGACTTTCCATTCCAGTCCCAGCGTCTCAGACGTCCGTTAGACTGTCTGCGATACCCTGAAAATGACATCTGCCCGTCTTGGTGAGTGGTTCTGCCTGTCACCTGATATTGTCTATTTAAATCACATCTCACAGCATTCCTGAGGCTTTTAAAGACTGCTGATCGTCTGCTCTTAAATGGACACCAGGGGCCGCCTGGCCTGTTCTACCTTTTGTAGCATTTGCCATGCTCCTCCCCCACTGTATTTCTCTCCTCTGTGCCCATATGGGAATTGTCAGGGCACAGAGGAAATCATCCTATACCCTTCTGGGTTCTTCTTGGGCTAGATGAGTAATCAAAACAGCATCAGATGAATTAGCAGAGGAAAAACAATCAATTTTATTAACATTCATATGGAGATTTTACACGGTTGTGATTTCTAAAATATAATAAAGCAGACCAGGAATATTTATCCTGTATTTGGGGACCTGGATTCCAAGGACACAGAGGAGGAGACTCCACACAGCAGAGAAGAAGGGCATGACCTCATCCTTATTCCAAGAGTAAAGATGAGATTCTCAGAACATGTTTACTGGTAAACCTAAAACCGGATGAGCTCCTCAAGCCACATCCTTCTAGGTCCTGAAAGGGGGAGCGATGATTGCTTCTCTGATTAGGAAAGTGCAGAAGCCCAGGACATGTGATCTCTTCTTTGATTAGCGAAGGTTGACAGACTTAGGCAAGGATGGAAGTTTCTCCCCAGCTTTCAGGGTCCTCACTGCTCTCAACCCCAAACAAATTACATCCTAGAAGTACTGGGAAGAAACCTCCCAAGGCTCACAGGCCTGGTCTGACCTCTAGTCAACACCAAAGTGGCAGAAGGCCTACCTGGGCCTACTGAGAATAGCCTCTCTGACCTTTTGGGGAGACTGACCCCGCTAGTTGCCCACTTCGTTACCCTGGCTACCCTTCATCATCTATGACTGGGCTCAGTCATTCTCTTCCAGGAAGTCTTCCCTGATTCCCTGAGGCTAGAAACGCCCCTCCTCTGTGCACCCAGAGACCCCTCTGAAAACTCGCATCATAGGAATAACCCTGGACCTAACAAAGTGTGCAGTAAGTGTGAAGAACGAAGAAGTGTAGCTCCAAAAGGCTCTTTGATTTCTTCGTAAAGTAATGGAGGCTGCCAGATAGTGGAGGGTTCAGTGTCTAGTTTCAGCCCAATGTCTAAGCTTTAGACCCTCGTGAAACCAAAGCGTCTCCTACTACACTTTACTCCTAGAACCGTGGGCAGGTGGATATCCCCCTTGCAGCACCATCTCGAGGGGAGATGTATGAGTGGCTCTCCCCCAAATAGGATCTGTTACTAGGTGACCTGAAACAAGTCAAATATACACAGTGGGTATACAGGTATACACAGTTGGAAAAACACTAGCATATGTTATTTCTGGGGGAGGATATCCAGGTATAAACACAGTTACAAAAATATTAACACAAGTTATTTCTGGGGGAAGCAATGTCAAATGATGTTAACTTTCTTGTGTGTGATTTCTCTACCATTTAAAAAGTTTACGATGAATACTTAGCAGTTCATAGTAGGAAAAAAGGTGTTTTGATAGGAAAGACTGCAAGGATCTAGGCCGTGGATGGAAGGTCAAAAGAGCAGAGGCATCCGTTCATAGCATTCTGACCTCCTTGCTTAGCTGAACCCCTCTTGTTTTATGAATGGACGGATTCCTTTCAATCCCCACTCTGTACTTCCATTCCCTCCCAAAGAAACTGCCCTAAGATATCTAACAACTATCTCTCTCTGGATAGACCAATAGCACCTACTGCTACAGAGTGTGAATATAAACTTTTACTTCCATAAATGTTGTCATACATCTAACTCCCCCCAAGAGATGGTAGTGGATATTGGCAGCTCTGTCTCAGTAAGGAGTCTGGCACCAATAAACATGTGTTGGGCTGAACTGAAGTTTTATTACCGTCACTTCTTAAAATCTCACCTTTCCTCGGTTTGAGTGACGCTTCCCTCTCCTGCTGCTCTCGTGCCTCTCAGCCTCCTCCACACCCTCCCCCACTGTTCCCCTCTCGGCACAGGCTTGACCTGAGGTTTGGGCCTCGTCTCTCTTTTTGCTGTCACTCTGCCTGACCCTGTCATCCGCGCCCATGACTTGTATCAGCATTCTGCCCTGGGCGGTTTCCAAACCAAATCTCTAACCTTAACTGCTCTGCCAACCTAGAGACCTACCTCCTCATCTCACACTGCACGATCTGCAGGAACCTGCATGCAACACAGCACCCTCCTGCGGCTCACCCCACTCACCCCTGCTTCTCTCCTGCCCCCCTCTTCTTAGACAGTGATGATTCACGTTCTTCCATCTCCCCACTCAGGCACCTCTGCTGCCAGACTCCCTTTTCCTTGGCTCTGTGCAGAAGATAACTCACCAGATCATCTCCGCCTAACATCTACTCCACCAATTCGCAGCCAGGGCCTTCGCTGGGTGCCGAGATGGTAAGGGGACTGCGACAGCGAAGTCGCCTGATCTTGGGCGACAGAAACAGATGAGGGCTGTGTGCACAGCACCATACTGAGGAGGAAGCGAGCAGGTGACGCGGATGGCGGAGGGCATGGTCAGGACAGGCCTCTCTGGGAGGGGAAGGAGGCCTGGCATAGAAAAGCCGAGGGGAGAAGCACCAATGCAGGCTCATGGGGCAGCAGATGCAGAGCTACAGGGAGAGAAAGCGCTTTACCCGTGAGCCTCCTCGCGACAGAGGGAGTGATGGTAACTAGGTTAGGGGGATGGGTCACCGGTGGCTGGATCAGAATAGACCTGGGCGGCTACTCGAGGCATCTGGGCTGCATCCTCACTGTGATGGGAACGTGAATGGCAGGTCTGAAGCCGCCCATGGTCTGATTTGATCTGTGCCAGCTCAAAGCTTTTTCCCCAGACCAAGGAGGAGGCTGTGACAGAGAAGAGCACTGACGGAGGCCACAAGAGCGACTTGAGACTTGTGATGGAGGTGAGCGGACAGTGCCTGCTGCTGGGCTGGCAGCGGAGATGACTCAGGCTTCTGGTGTAAACAACTGGGTGGCCGAGAGGGCCATTTCGCGCCTTGGGGACACAGAAGGAGGAACAGAACCAGCTGGCAGTTGGGGAACGCAGGGAAGTAAGAGTTTTGTTTCAGACGAGCTAAATGTAAGACGCCGAGGAGACGTGCTGGTGGACCAGGTTGACAGTCGGCTGGTAATGACCTGGAGCCCCTGAGAGGTCTGGGGCTGGTTAGAAGACTGAGGGAGGAAGAGATGAGAAGGGAGAGGAAGGAATAAAACAGGCCACAGCCAGGCCCTGAGGCACTTCCGCAGGCAGAGCTTCTGCGTGAGCAGACAGGACAGCAACCCGCACGGGAAGCGGAGGCCAGACAGCGAGAAGAACTCCAGTGGAGGCTGATGTTGGGCGAAAAGACCAGAGGCTGCCCAAACCACCCGCTGGGTTTAGGAGGCAAGGGGCTGACTGAAGGGCCATTTTGGCCAAGCAGGACCAGGCTCGAGGCAGAGAAAGATGGCACCGGTGGCGCTTCAGGGCCATGAGCGTAAGGCTGCACATCTGCATGGCCGTTCAAGGAGAGACTGAGATGGAGCTCCAAGGGAGGAAGGAGAAGAGCCTTTGGAAGAGCCCAGGGGAGGCCGTGGTCTTGGGTGAGGGGACTCCTGGTGTCCGCAGGAGGACAGATGGGGACACCGGTCCCCACACAGGCCCACCTGTGCACCTTGGTTGAGAGAAGAGGAAATTCTTCAATCATTTCCATTTGTCAATGAAAGCGAAGGGAGATCGACAGCTGTGATGGGGAGGGGGCTGGGGCAGCGAGGGGAGGGGTGTGAGGGGCAAGCCTGAAGGCCCGTCACGGTGTCTCCCCTTCTTTGCTCTTCCAGTAAATGGCCTCAGCTCAGACTCCCACTGCCCCAGTCCTCGCTAACACAATGGCCTTCCTACCGCTCACCCAGGCCCAGCACCCGAGCCCCCAGCCAACCTTTTACCTACCCATCCTTCAGCGGGACCCCCAAACACCAACCTACTGTGCCTGCTGGGCTCCATCGGACCAAGGCCATGCTTGCACTGCTCCCTGGCACGCAAAGTCCCCCAGCCTGCCTCTGCCCGCCTTTCCCTCCCCGTGCTCTGGATTCACTCGCTTTCCTGTGCTTGGGCAAGCTCTTCGGGCTCCTGGACCTGCCCATTTTTCAAGATCCAAGTCAAAGCTCACTCACTTTCAGGAAATTCACCAGACCCTCCCATGAACATTCATTTCTCTTCCCAGAACTCCTTATCCCTTTAAAACTTGTTGTAAAAGATCAAAATCTGCCTTGTATTTGTGCATGTACTTGCCCATATGCACGCCTGTGCGCCTCGAAGGAAGGAACAAAGGGAGGAGGGGTGACCTGGAGGGCAGGAGAGAGGGGAAAGAAGAGCGGAGGTTCCTCCCGGCCTCTGCGGGGTCACCTCCACGGGACTTGAAAGACATTGCCCACCAGCCCTGCCCAAGACTGGCCAGAGCCTCTGCCGGCCCCAGCTCTTCTTCACTGACTCAGACGCCAGCATCCTGGACTGGCACAGCCCCCCTCCTCTGCCCCCTCCCCACCTTCCTTCCCCGAACCCCCTCCCTAGAGGCGCAGTGAGGGCACCCAACCTTGAGAAGCGGTTCCACCTGAGAAAAGAGCAGTGGAGGGAAGTGTGAGAAACAGGGCCAGCGAGAGAAGAAACTGCAATGCTGAAAAATCCATGCTAACGGAAGCAGGTGCCCCCTCCCCTCCTGCATCCCATCTGATGAGATCCTGGCAGAGGCCCTGCTTTCCAGGCACATGCGGAGGCCCCGGGAGGCTGCGCCAAGTCTGCGTAGGTGCCCAAGGAATGGGTGGTGTGCGGTGTGCCCACGTGTGCAGAAGGGAAGGCACCTGGCGCTGGGGGCCAGGGATTGCGGGCAGGGGTGCGGCAGGAGAGAGGTCCTCTCCTCCCAGATCAAGAGCTGCCCCTGGGCACCACCTCCCTCCTCTCCTGATGAAGTCAGGCCTGGCGGATCTCTGTCCTGGATGGTTTCCAGGCCGGTCCCCTTTAGGGATCCTGAAAGGCAGGGCACACCCTGCAGACCCTTGACTGGCCAAGGGCTGCCTGCTCCACCTCATCTGGGGGCTGCGCGCCGAGCTTGGGGTGGAAGAGTGGAGGAAGCCGGGCTCCAGTTCCCTGAAAAAGCCCCATCTTGTTCCCAACCCTGGTCTCTCGCTCCCCTCCGGAAAGCACTGCAGAGCTGCGGCCTGATTAATGCTGTGCGCTGATATATACAGGAGACGGGCTTGCGATTCCCGGCAAGCGGTCCCTGCGCCCCTGCGGAGACGACGCTCCGGCTGCTCGACTGCGACCCCTGGCGGCTGGCGGAGACACACTCCGCCATACTTCAAAAGCCAATGGGCCGCTGGACAGGAAGCCAAATGAGAATTTAAAAAATGGGGTAAGATGTATGCACCCCCAGATGGTGCAGGGCGGAGGAGGGGAGAATGAAAGGGAAGCCAATTTTTCTTACTTGTAATCTAAACAAGAAGGAAGGGGACAATCTGTTGGGGATGGTAGGGGCTGATGCAGGGGAATGGAGAGGGGAAGGTGGAAATACAAAAATCTGTTAGAGTTGAAATGGAGTCTGTTTAACAGGATGCTTACACAAAATATGACTTGCAAGTTTCCCCTGCTCTGAACTCTGCTTCCCTCATCTTCATTTAAACTGGCAGTGGGCTCTGATCCAATTTTGCCTTTCATACCCAAACAGGCTGTACTTAGGAAGAGGGTTGTATTCAGGGAAATAAAACACTCTGGCTTTCTCCAGCGCATTCAGCGAGCCAGGGAGAAAAGACCTAATATACGACAGGAGGTAAGAGCCCTGGCACTGGAGAGAGACAGTATAAATCCTGCACATAAATCCAACATGTCTCTGTGTGACCTTGAGTAATTTGCACACCTTCTCTGAACCCCTGTGTGCCTGTCTAGAAAAACAGAGCACAAGCAAAATCTATCTGTGGTGATAAAGCCACAGTGGTGCCCAAGGTGGCCCTCCCCTCGCCTCCTCCTCTAGGGCAGAGAAGTTATCTGACCTTCTTCTGCTTCTCCCCGCAGCCAGCCCCCTTGGGTTTGCGGCACCCTTGGTTCAAGGACAGGTCAAGTGCCCATGTGTAGCAGGGGATGAGTCTCCGTCCCTTACCCTCACTCTTCCCCTCCTCACATCAGCTCACACAGCTCTCAAGCCCACGTCTAAAGGGACAGACTAGGCAGCGCCCGCAAAATGGCACTTACGGGTATAGGAGTGTTCCGTGTGCAAAGAGCTGACCCTTGCTTGGGGTGGAACCTGAGGCCTTCAGGCAGCCCTGGGCAGCTACCACAGACGGCCCTGGGCAGCTACAAAGCCATGTCCCTCTCCAAGGTTTTGGCCACAAATATCCAATGCTTCTATGGGCTCAGTCCCCCAAAAAGGATCGGACAGGTTTTTCACAATATGCCCAAAATAGGCCTCTTCCATTCAGTGTCCCCCCCAGTACAGAGAACTAAAGGGCCACGGCGCATCGGCCTCGGCAGCCTACTCTACTGCCACTACTCGAACAAGGATGATTAAGGTAAGAGCAGTGAGGACCCTCGAGACTGGGAGAAACTGTCCTTGTCTCAGCCATTATCCTTTCCCCAGAAGACTGTGGTTGGGAGGTATCAACCAGGCAGTGGTTTGCCAGTGAAATGTCCTCTCAGGCTGAGAACTCAGGGAGCTCATCCTCTCCCTGTTAGATGACAGGCCTCCCACCCCTCCTGCCACCCCAGGTCCCTAAGCATAGGACACATATCCCAGTCTGCTCCCTTTTGCTGCAGAATTTACGAACATGCAAAATCTTCACATGTATGTGTTTCCTTTGCTAACCTGTCTGATGCTGTTTTGATTACTCTTGCAGCCCGAGCACCCTAGGGGTGTGGGGTTTTCCCCTGCACCCTGACAGTGCCACGGCAAGGCTAGGGGCTGACATGAGCAAAGGGCTCCCCAGGAGGCCTCCGCCCCAGAGGAGCACAGCCAAGTGGGAGAGCCCTGAGGCACACACAGGATAAGCAGGACAATAACGACAAATGGCATGTATGAAGAGTTAAATAAAGAACTCACCAGCACTACAGGAGGTCAAAGGACAAAAACTGATTCAAAGTTGGGGAGCTCGTTCATCTGAGCCCCAAGAGCTACAGAAAGTGATGCTGGCACTTGGATCAAGTGAGCAAGCTCCTTTCCCTACTGGATGATTCCCAAGAGAGTATGCAGGGGGCACACCATTCACGGGGGGACAGGTGCGGAAAGACAAGAGCCTCCTGGGGACGCCCCAGTTACTAGCCAGGACTTGGGAGCTCGCCTCAGGCCTGGGCCTCTGACAACCCAGGTACTCTGCACCCAGCTCCTGGAGAACAAAGCTGGGTGGAAGCTAAGTTCCTAGGCCCGAGCAAGAAGGAAGCAGGCAGGGGCCTGGCCACTCACGATTCTGCACTCATTCATCCACTCGCTGACACAGCCACCCATCCCTCCATCCACTCAGCACGCAGCCCTTCACTCGCCATTACGCTCAGCGCTTGTCACGGGCCCAGACCGTGTCCCGTGCCAGGAGGACAAAATGATGATGCATCGCCTCTCCTTCAACCCTCAGGAAGAGCTGGCCTCGCCCTGCCCCCTTGGGAAGCATTTCCTCCTTTGCCCTGCCCCTTACAGGCAAGGGGCCCTGTGAGGCCCACAAAGTGGCAGGGCCCCTCTGGACATGAATCTCGCCTCTCTGGGCAGCCTCTGGCATCACATCACCTACATTCTGCAGCTCCACCACCCCACGTCCCGACAGAGAAGAACAGAGCTAGTGTCCACACCGCTTAGGAGCAGACACGAACGTGTCAAGCCCTTGCCTCGCACTGGATGGTGGTTTCCCCCACGCTGCGCCCAGCCTGCCCCACACAAGTGCCTGCACCCCTGGGTGTTCACCCAGAATCAACCCAGCCACCTACTTCCTTCGGCTGCTGCCTCTCACTCCCACCTTCTGCCTTCGTGGGATTTCTGACAATCCTTGCTCTTTAAAATATTTTCGGGAGTGTATTTGTGGGTCTTCAGTGGTGGCGGAATGCTGTGTAATTATCTCCCAATTCATCAGGCTCTTTAATAGGCAAATGCCTTTTTTTCCCCCAATAAGTTTCTCTGGCTGAGGCACCAATAGGCCTTGTTGCTACGGAAACCAGAACATCTCTTTCTCTGTTTTAATGGCGTGTTAAAAGCTCAGCGTGCGCGTGCAGGCATGCACACACGTGGCGGCTGTGTGCTTTTTCAGCCCCTTTGCCTCTCCTACCTCTGCTGACCCGGCTGGCATTTCCCCTCCATCACGCGTCTCAAAACGCCCCCTCCCTCATCCTCAGCTCCTGCCCATCCCTCCCTGCCTTGCACTGTGCCTCCACCTCCCTACTCTTCCATCTGGTGTTCTCAGCTGTCTGCAAAGAAATCCCAGTTGTCTTTGCATGAAGCCTACGGGGAGAGGGGGAAAAGGGTAACGGTGGAGACAAAGCTTCACAAAAGTCTGGGACCAGCCAGGTGTTTCCTGCTGGAAGGCGCCTGGCCGAGCTTGGCCATCTTCCTGGAACTCAGGGCTCCTTGAGAGGAGGAGGAGAAGGGATGGAGAGAGCCCAGCCCGTGCAGAAGCGGAGTGGGGCCGCTCCCAGCAGCACCATCTGCTGCGGCGCTCCGGGCACGGGCGAGCACATCTCCACCCAAGTCACAGGGCACGCCTCAAGGGCTGCTGGGCGGGGATGGGGAGGGCTCCGTGGAAATTCATTGCTTTATTCACTTATTCAGCAGACACTAGTCTGTGGACTCCATCCTCTAGAAACAACACAAGAGGGGAGATTGAGTCCTCATCAGGGGTTTCCACTGGAGTCACACGCTCATTGAGTCCTCGTCAGGGGCTGCCACTGGGGTCACACACTCACATGTGAGCCCCAAATCACCATTTCCCAGCTGTGACCTTGGACAAATGAGTAAACCTCTTGAAGACTCAATTTTCTCATCCTTAAAAGTAGCATTATCATAAAGATATTTCTGACGGTGAAACAGTGTTTCTTAGCACACTGCCTCGTCCACAACCCACCGATGTCCCTGTCATTACCACACCCGTGGTCAGCACGCAGAGGGGTGACGCGTGACAGCAGAGGCAGGCAAGGTGGCAGAGCGGGTGGGGTGGGCTGAATACTCTGGAGGTTTGGGAAAAGTGAGGAGAAACTTCTAGTCAGCGGAACCAGTATGTGCAAAGGCAGGAGGCACAGCTGCAGTGTCAGAGACGTGAGTCGGGGGCAGGGACACAGCAGACTTGGCCTGGGGTGACCTCCAGGAAACAGGAGTGAGCCGGAAGATCTTAGGCTCGAGAGCGGCACAAACAGAAACACCATTTAGACGGGAGAGAATTTCCTTGGGAATTACTAAATGTCAAAATTAAGGAGCCCCTGAGTCTGTCCCTGCTCTGTGGGGAAGTGCCACCCAGTGATTTCCACCAGTTCCACTGGTGGAGACCATCCTCCCAGAGCATTCTGGGCCACATATACCCGGGTATCATCTATCAGATGCAGCACATCTCAGCTCTGTAGCCTTGAGCTCACCCTTATGCTGAGGGAAGGGTAGATGCGGCACCCCTGGCCCTCTTTCAGCTCTTGAGAACATGAGGATGAAGAACGCAAAGGAGGGGCCTCCCTGGTAGCACAACGGGTTAAGTCTCAGCACTATGAAGCTGTCTGCAGCCACTGCACCACCAGTGCAACCCGTGGCCAGGGAGCTTCCCACATGGAGCAGCAGACCTCTCCTGCCTCACCCACTGCTCCCCTCAGCAGTATAGTTCAGTAGATCTACCTGTTCTGTTCCCCACTCTGTCTCTGGTGAATCCTCTTACCACCACCCCCACACCTCTGGCCTACACTCCAGCTGTTGTATGCATAAATATCTTTTTCCAAAAAAAAAAAAAAAAGAATGCAAAGGAATGGCTGGCTGGCACTGGAGGGGGAGCAGTTGGCCAGGGAGAACGATGCTACGTGTGTAAGGAGTAGTGAGACAGTTGGAAGGGCCTTGAAAAGGCTGGAACAGAACATGCGAGGGAGAGAGACCCCCACAGCTTGGTGACTGAGCTGGTGCCCCGGGGCAAGAAGGAAAGAGGTAGGTAACAACTGAGAGGCTAATTCTGTTTTGTGTGGAAGCTGAAAAAAAGCAGCCAGTCCAGAGTAAGACTAGATGCTGTGGGCTTGGCCCTATTAAAAAGAAAGGAGCAGAACTGCAAGCTCTCTTTTGGGTCACATGGCGTATCCACACTCTGTCCTCAACAGTGAGCAAGGATTCTTGAAACCGGCCATTTAAAATTATGCCAAATTTCTCTTTACCTTTGGTTTAAAATAAGAAGATGGTATCTCCTAAAACAGATGTCAGCTTAGAGCTCCAGAGTCAAAAGAAGATCAGAGATGACCAGTGAGAATATGGAGCGAGCCAGCTCATGGACAGGTGCCCTACACTCTCCCCAGTCATCGGCCCTTAGCAGGATCTGTGGTTACAACGAATGTTCTTATTTGAGTTCATTTTCTCTTAAGAACTTGTAGGGAAGGGAGCTTTTCATGCCCACTGATGAACTTGTCGTCTGATTCTTTCAGAACCATCAGACTGGATTACTGCTGTAATTAGAGAAAATATATATACTGGATTACTGCTGTCATTAGAGAAAATATATATACGTTTTTTCATAGATTTGATGATGTTTCCAGAGATGTATACAAGTCAAGTCTTTTTTAGTCAGGACTGTTTAGAGGGAAATGTGGAGAAACTAGACCCTCCTCGGTACAATGCACTATTAACAACGAAATCTCCATATACACGTGGGCCCCCCACACCCATCTGAGATCAGTATTTCCAAGACCCTTTGACACACTAGGAAATGGAGTTAAAGTCAGTTGAAACACTTGTCAGAGATCACGTATGTGGCCAGTGGCAGAATGTGAAGTCACGTGCACACCCGCCTGACTTCCAGGCCTCCTGCAGACCCACCATTTTCATTAATGAAGAAAAGTAGAAGACAGTTCATTGATCAATAACAGACTGAGCCTGGACACGAACTCAGAGTCCATACTTGGTTCTCCCGGGCCCCCCTCGGAACCAGCTGTTCTCTAAGCCCCTCTACCCTGTCCCCCTCACCAGGAGCCCTTCCCCCAGCTCCGAAATTCCTCCTCCCTCTTTCCCGGCATCATCTCAACTCTGACTCAGTCCACATACAGTAGCTAAAAAGTGAGTGCACTGATTTCAGTGACACGGGAGTGTGAGTTTGGTGGCTATTTTCACTTTCCTAGCTGTGTTTACTTCACGAAGCCTGACAGAACCAGTGGCCTGACTGATGAAGTCAAAGACAGTGAAAGAAAACAAATCAGGGAAAGGGAGATCTTTTGGGGTTAGTGAGATTGTTTAGGGCTTTGGTTCGCTTGCCTTTTTTTTCAACAGCTTCATTGAGGTATAATTAACGTGCAATCAACCACCTGTGTATAAGTGTACAATTTCTAGGTCTGGACACATACGGACAACCTGAACCACCTCCACACTCAAGGTAATAACCTTACTTGTCAGCCTCCTTTGGGGCCAGTGAGTTTTTGAGCCCCTTAGGTTGGACCAGTTTCTCTACAAGATAACTTGGGGCTAAAAGTGGCTCTGGTACCATAACAGGGTTCAATCTTTTTGGTAAACACTCACTGAATGTGAGTTTTACAAACAAGCGAATTTTAAACCTATTCACAATTCTAGAAGAAAAAAAATGTGGGGAAAAACAACCCTATTTGCAGCAAAAATCAGGTAAGGATGGTAATCTCCAGAAAACACACAACGCCCCTGAGAGCATATTCTACAGAGGTCCAGGTCAGAAACAAGAGTCGTACATAAAGTGGGCAAATTATACTTTGGAAAACCGCAGTAGAACAGAGTTCACTGACCAGCCCCATGGATCAAACCAGCAGATGTCATAGCCCACATCTAGTGGGACCCCACTGCAGACAACCGCAGAGAAAGCCAGAATCTGGGGTGAGGGGGAAATTCAATTCAGTTTGGGGAAGCACCTCCTACTAGACTCTCAGTTCCTCCAGGACAGGGGACATGCTTACTGTCTTTGTGTCCCTCAGAAGCTCATTTCTTTTTTTTTTTAAGATTTATTTATTTTATGCATACAAGCTGAGGTACAGGCCAGAGGTATGGGGAGGTGAGAGGATTCACCAGAGACAGAGTGGGGAGCAGAACAGACAGATCAGAAATACGCTGCTGAGGGGAGCAGCGGGCGAGGCAGGATAGGTCTGCTGTGCCATGTGGGAATCTCCTGGCTGGGGATCGAACTCGTGCTGCAGTGGCTCTGGATAGCTTCACAGTGCTATGCTTTACCTGTGGCGCCACGAGGGAGGCCCAGAAGCTCATTTCTTAGTGTTTGTTGGGAAGATAATGCTGAGTCATTCCCTGGGACACCTCTCCTAAGTGGAACGTTCTCCAGTGTCACCGACAGATGGAAAGTTCGATGCGGCTACACCAGGCTATCCCGACCACACCACAGGAGCACCAGCGGGAAACTCCTGGGAGAAAGCCCTCCCAGGCTCTCAGCATCCTGTGGGCCTGAGGCCCTGAGCCCCGACTGCATCCAGGCCCGAGGGAGGTTCTGCTTTGGCGGGGGAGGTGGCCAAGCACACAGGCAGGTGACGGGCTTTACAAGAGAAGGACACACACAGCTGGGCCACCTGACCCGGCCGGGGGCGGATGAGGGCCCAAGGCTCTGCCCCGAGTCCCAGCCCAGCCCCCGGAAGGGGCGCTCTTCTCAGCGTGCTTATTCGCTCCTTGGCCGCCTCTTCTCTAACCATGACCCGCGTCGGAAACTCGTAACGGGGAGAAGCAACTTCTTCCTGGAGCGGAATAGCCCGGTAGGTTCTTGCCTGGGAGCTGCCATCTGGGAGGAGGCGGGAGCTTCTGCGCAGCCTCCCTGGAACGGTGACTAAGTGTTTCTCGCGAAGATACGTCTGCGTTGAGTTCTTTTTATCAGAGCACCAGCATCTGTTTTAAACTACGTTCCGAGAGAGGAAGCTTTGTGGAGAAGAGAAAAGACAACCAAATGGAGAAAGTGTAACGGGGAGAGAAGAAAGGGTAAGATGGTGGGTAGAACACCGAGGCTAGGAGAGCCCGAAAGAAGAAAACACAGCTTGGAGGATAATGAGCAGAGGGAGAAGCCAGGACATGCTGGAGGTGGAGAGTAAAAGAGCCAGTGAGAATTCAAGAGACAGCAAAAATAAAAGACAGGCCCTGCACTGGGGAACACGTATTAGGGGAGAGGAGACAAAGAACGGAGGGTTGGGGGGTGAGGGAGGAAGCAGCCCATGCAGCCTGGCCTGCAAAAGGAGCCCCCCGCTGCCTCTGAGCAGAAGTGTGTGCTCCTCACAGGCTCCTAAGATGGAGAGAGGGTGCAGCCTAGAGATGGAGCCCTTTGACTCTGTTTGGGGCAAACTGGAGACAAGCACTCACGTCACAAGATCTCCGCCACCCACATTCCTGAGGACATCCTTCTCTGTCCTGCAGCAGACCCTGCACATGCTCTGGTATTTAAGATCAGATGACCGAGAGAGGACAGGGGCTTCTAGAAGTCTTCAGAGGCTGGCCCTGGACACTGCCATGTGTTCATGTGACCTCTGCCCTTGGAGCCTTCGCTCCACACATGCAGGCCAATCTCCAGAGCAAGCGCCTCTCGGGGACTTCTCCAGCATCACCCTGTGACGGCAGGGCTGCCTGTCTTTAGCATATTCTCCAGGGGCCTCCCTGGTGGCACCAAGGGTTAAGTCTCAGCACTATGAAGCTATCCGCAGCCACTGCAGCATGAGTTCGATTCCCAGTCAGGGAGCTGCCCACATGGCTCAGCAGACCTCTCTTGCCTCGCCCGCTGCTCCCCTCAGCAGTGTATTTCAGTAGAGCCGTCTGTTCTGCTCCCCACTCTGCCTCTGGTAAATCCTCTCACTGTCCCACACCTCTGGCCTACAACCCAGCTCTTGTATGCATAAATAAATCTTTTAAACAAACAAATAAAATATTCTCCAGCTACTCTAGCCTGAAATAGCCTCTTAAGTGTCTGTTCAACTATTCTTTTCATTTACTATTTCCTCAGCTCGTTTTCTTTTCTGCAGAAAATATGAAAGGCATTGCCTGTGTTTCGGTGAAGTTTATTCAAGAATGCTTGGGCTGCTTATATAAACATGGCACTGACCTCAGCAGAGCATACATCCCTAAGTCTTCACTACAGGTGAGAAACTAATAAATAGCAAGAGGTGGGCACTATGGCCGCGCTTGGAGAGGGAGCTAATATGACCACTGCAATTAAATCGAGGACAGAATTTACCAGTTGGGATGACGTCACCGCTGACCAAATGCTAGAGCCACAAGGGAGAACTCATGGTCTGCCATTCCCTCCCCTCCACCCCCAGGAGGATGGCAAACATCAAGGGCAGTATTACGTTCTCAAGGTCACAGAACGCTAAGCATCCTATCAGGTGATGGAGCTCTCCGGGGACAGAGCCAAAGGGATCCTATCCTGTTACTCACCCCGGTTCATACTTTAGGTTCCACCTCTTGTTAAGAATGATTTTCAGGGGCCTCCCTGGTGGCGCATGGGTCTAAGTCTCAGCATTATGAAGCTATCAGCAGCCACTGCAGCACAAGTTCAATACCCTGCCAGGGAGCTGACCGACATGGCACAGCAGACCTCTCCTGTCTCCCCCACTGCTCCCCTCAGCAGTGTCCTTCAGTCAATCCCCCTGTTCTGCTCCCCACTCTGTCTCTGGTGAATCCTGTCACCCCCCCACACACACACACACCTCTGGCCTGCACCCCATGTCTTGTATGCATAAATAAACAAATCTTTAAAAAAAATGATATTCAGATAATGCTTTCTCTTCAGGACTGCCAGATGAGATCTCGGGGAACTCAGAGGAAAGGGGGACACCCCAATTGATGAAGACTCAGAATGGTCTAGACCATTGCCTGGTCTGCTTGTCCAGACCAGGACCTCCCCACACACCGTTAGCAGCATGCTGCACCTTCCAGTGTCTTCACAGTCTCTCGGAAGAGCTTTTCATCCAGCTGGGGTAATGGCAATTCATAGGTTAATGATAACTCAGGCCCCCAACCTGCCATGCTAGCTCCCTCTGTCTGGATCTGATTTGCTCAGAAGCGTATGTGAGAGGCCAAGACGCAGAGCTTCCAGTTTCCTTCAACTCTAAGAATATGTGTGGAGCAGAGAATCACCTAATCTCTTCCCTGAGTCCCAGAGAGACAACGTCAAGCCATACAGGGGAGCAAAGAGCATCAACTCAGAAAAAAAAAACAAGACACAAGCTGAAGCCTACGTGCTATTGTCACCCTTATGCTAAGAGTTTATAGTTTATTGAGCACCTACTAGAATCATCTTTAAAAATGTGTATTTACTGACAACTTGATATCTCTACAGCTATCTCTATATAGAGAGAAATGAAGAGCTAGATCACACTATCTGGCATTTACTAAAACTCAAGGAAGCAGGTAGTATTACAGGTGAATTTCCAAGTGAAGAAACTGAGGCAGAGGGAACTGAAATAGGCTGTGCCAGGTTTTACAACTGGGAAGCAGTTGAGCCAGGCAGCTCTGACTCCCCAGCCCACCGCTGCCACGCTGCCTTGTTTGCGGAACAGCCACAGACCATGATGGAGCCTGTCATTTAGGTCCCCAAACAGCTCCCCCAGCCCTGCACAGCTGCACACACTTCTGACGCTCACTGGGGGATTTCTCCCAGTCAGGTGCATGCTGGCTGGCCGAATGAGACATGATTGGGAATAATTATGACAAGACAGGGTCTGGATTGAAGAGCAGATGGGGCCTGAGTGCATGGAAACCCTCTGGGGGGTGTCAGGGGAAGGAGACAGGCCATCTTAGTGAATTCCAGCATGCGCGGGCAGGAAGAGCTGGGGAGGACGAGCGACAGCTGTGGCCGAGGGGGACGGCAACAACGGAAGCTCAACGCCCACCCCCCTGCGACCACCGTAAGTCATCCCTCTCAGCAGACCGAGCCCTGGATCCCAGGCTAAGGGCGTCAGATAAGAGAGGCAGAAAGGCAAGGCTAAAAGCAGAGCTGACTATGCCCAAGCCAGGCCCATGGCACGTCGCAGCTGGCAACAGTGGCTGGACTGGGGAGAGGACCACGGGGTGGGAGAGGGAACTGAAGTGGCTGGCCTCCCGAAGGCCGGCTCCAGCCCCAGTTCTGCCTCTTCCTCTAGTCACTCATTCTCTCGGGGCCTTGTGCTCCAGAATTAGGTCCCTTGTAAATATTCTGATTCCATCCTGAGCCCTAGCGAGTATTCGCTCTATGGAAATAGAAACAAAGGTGCCTTTACAGTCCAAACACAGGCACCGACTGGTGTCGTCAGCCATGATGAGGGCGCACAGGAAGGGGTGTCCTTTCTTTCCCAGTGTAACGGTTGGGGTGCCTTTAGCCATGAGTCAGAAAGGACTATGATTCAGCTGCTTGAAACAATATGAAAACGTGTTTCGTGAGAGTCCAGAAGTAGGCCAGCTTCTTAGTCAAGAGCCCAGATCCTCTCCATCTTCCCCCTCGGCCATCTCCATGGACAGTGTTGTTCTCAGAAGCAGGTTCCCCCAGGGTGACAGAGATGGCACACCTCAGAAACGCTGCAAGTTCATTCCAGAACACCACAGTAAAGCGAGCAGCACAATAAGGGAGCCACACTAATGTGTTGGTTCCCCAGTGCATATGAAAGTTACATTTGCACTCTACTGTAGTACACTACGAGGGCAACAGCATCGTGCTTAAAAAAGAAAAAGAAAAAGCCACATTCACACAATGTACACATCTTGGTTAAATGTGACACAGAGATGTGAAGTGAGCACAGGCTGTTGGGAGAAATGGCACCTGCAGACTTGACCAACACCAGGGTTGCCACAAACCTTCAATTTATTAAAAAAAAAAAGACATAGTCTCTGCAAAGCGCAATAAAGCCAAGCACAGCAGGACAGAGTCTGCCTGTATTCAGTGTCTCTACCAGATACTACGAATCTAGTAAAAGAAGTATCTTCACACTTAACACATTGTTGGCGGGCAGTTTGCTACTACCAGTCAACGTAAAACGTATAAATATGTTTCCCGCATACAATTTAAAATATTTTTGTGATCAAAACATTATTCCCATATTACTATTCCTATAAGAAAGGATCACCACTTTCTTTAAGCCACATAGCTGGTGAGTAATAACACACTGTTTGCGGGTAGTTTGCTACTACCAGTCAACGTAAAACATATAAATACGTTTCCTGCATACAATGTGTTAAGAAGAAAATTTTTTGCAGAAGCCTCTCCTGTCTCCTCGTCCTGAACTAGATCACACGCCTCGTCACAGACAAAGGAATGGCATCCTCAGGATGGACTCCCACGGCTACGTTACCCAGGAGGGAGGGGGGAGAGACGCAGAAGCCTGAAGCAAGTCGGGGCCCCATCTGGGAGCAGCAGCGGAGCTGGTGAGGACGGCAAAGGCAGCACTTAGCTTCCCAGGAGCCGCCTTTTCTCCCTTAACAACGTGAGCCTGTGTTTAACTGGGCCGCGTGCCCCCTAGACCACTTGTATTTATACCACTAGGTGGGGCCATGTTGATGTCGTTTCTTGGAGTTGATGGGTTTGAGAGCGGGATTCTTGGGTCCCCTCTGGGAAAGGTTTCGCCAGAGCTTCCCTTCAGCGACACGCGGTGAGTTTCTCCATGAGACAGAGACATTAGACATACTCAAAAGAACAGGTTTACTAGGGGAAGGGACAGGAAAGTAAAGGACACTTGCTTAGACTCAAACAGGCAGGAAGAGCTGCACCTTTGTGGGGGCCGGTTAGGTTTTAGCATCTTCTTTCAGTGGGGAGGGGCTCATCTTCAAGGATGGCTCCTCTGTTGCTGATTTTGAATAACTTAACCAGAATTTGAAAGGATACCCGGAGATTCTAAAATGGGCTCAATCTCCTTATCTTCACCTTCCTTACTTCACCTTCCGCTCAGCAGTCTGATACCTACTGGACCTTATGCTTTGTAACTTAGGCGCTGGAGCCTAGGGATTTTTGGTTATCATTGTGCTAATGGTTTATGTTGATTCCTTCTACCCCTGCCTTCTTGTGTGAGTCAGGTTGTAGTCTTGTGTTACCCCTTCATTAAGTTCTATTTCCTCCATCAATGTCACTAAATTCTGGCCAATGAAATCATAGCAGAGGGGCTGTGTGGAACTTCTGAAATGACATTTAAATGGCAATAACTCAGCTTGGAGATGGGCCACCTGTTCTCCTCCTTCAGGCTGAAACCCAAAAGGATGGCTGCCTCTCCATCAGCCATCTGGACCACAGGTTGGCTGTGAGGATGGAAACCACATCTGAGGACATGGTAAAGAGAAAGACCCAGGCACTAAGATCTCTTTTGAACACAGAGAGCCCCGTCCCCCCAGCCCACCCCCACACTGAGGCCAGAGAACCTGCTTGTGGGTGTTAAAGCCTTTGGATGGTCTGCTGCTTTTCCCCAGCACAGTTCCTAACTGATACAGCCCCAGCAGTGAGAGCTGCACCCGCGAGGTAAAGACCTAGATTAGCTGAATTTATTCTCTCAGTGCGGAACCGCAGAAAAGGCAGGGGAAGGCAGTGAGACATTTTGGAATTAGATGAGCGCAAATCCCAGCTGTGTGACCACGGCTAGTGACGTCACATCTTTGAGCTGTGTGTCACCCCCTGAAGACAGCCAGTGATTCCTTTGATGAAGGGGAGTCGTGAGGATGGAGCAAGACCTATTTGCCCATCACCAGCCGCTACAACGGCAGGTAACACAGCACAAGTAGGCCCAGTGGCTCAGAAACCAAGTAGTCACAGAACCTTAAGAGCTTAGAAATCACATAACCCAAACCTGTCGTTGGTACAGAAGGAGGAGCAGAGGACTCTAGAGGTGAAATCCTGCTCCTTTCCAAAGGGTCTCTGAGGTCCCCTGGGAGAAGGCTCAGTCATCCTGATCATTCAGCATAGAGGACACTTTCATCTGCGCTCGGCACGGGACCAACCCTGCCAGGTCCCTGGTGCCAAGGGCTTGTCTCAAGACACATGCCCAGCTCCAGAGATGCTCTGCCCTGAGCACCAGCCACCAGGATGGCGTTCTTTCCTGCACTGCTATCATCAGTCCCATCACGTGGTCCTACTTTAATTGCTGTCCTATTTTTGGAAAAATGATGGCTAAACATAAGCGATTTTTTTCCCATAGCATTTCTCTGGTTAGTGAAGCAAAGTACTCAGTAAATAAGGACTGATTTGCATGACATTTTGCATGAATAGCGACGTTGGATGAACAAAGTAGCCAACTTCGAACTTTTGTAGGCGTGCTACCCAGTGTGCCAAGGATTCTTTGGTAAATTCCCAGTAGATTTCCACTGGCATTAAAATGGGCCACAATCTGGGAGGCCTCTGGTGGCTACAATGGAGAAACACAAAAGCCATCATCAGCCAGGGTGTGTGTGTCAAGCTGGGTGAGGTGTGTCTGCATTTATGCACATCCGCCTGTGCAGATGTTCCAGGCATGGGGGCCCTGGTTACGCTCTGAATCCCAGGCAGCCTCCGAATTTGGAACATCATCAGGCTATCACTGGGAGCCAAAGAGGGCTCGTGCTGTACTTTCCCATGTCAGAACTGGTCCAAATGGCCCCCACAGAAATCCAAGAGCAATAAAACCAACACCAAGGCCAAATAACCACCAATATGATGTTCTCGAGGTTGTGGCAGATTCCAATCTGGCTTGCTGGCTAACCAGGCAGTGTGCTCCACACTAAAACAACTAAATAAGAGAGTTGCATGCCTTTGCCAGCAGCCCAATCAAAAAGCTCCATTGCCCAAGAAACTTGCTGGGTGTAACTGTTTGTTCACATAACTCACCCCAGGGCATAACTGTGCGAGCAGAGCAATGATGAATGGCTGGGAGAGAACTAGAATATAATCATAATTCGGGCCTCCCTGGTGGCGCAGCGGTTAAGCGCTGTGCTGTGGAGCTGTCGGCAGCAGCGACGCGAGTTCGACGCCCAGCCAGGGAGAATCCCACATGGCGCGGCAGACCTCTCCTGCCTTGCCCGCTGCTCCCCTCAGCAGTGTATTTCTGATCTGCCTGTTCTGCTCCCCGCTCTGTCTCTGGTGAACCCTCTCGCCGCCCCCACGCCTCTGGCCTGTACCCCAGCTTGTATGTATAAATAAAAAATAAATCTTAAAAAAAAATATATATATACATATAATCATAATTCTACCGGGGATTTCAATAATACTTTTCCTCCCCAGAACTCGGAGTGCTTTCGCATAGATTAGAAGGTAAGGTGGGTATTATTATCCCAGGAAACAGATGTAAGTTCTTTGTCCCGAGACTTAGAATAAAAGCCTAACAGAGGCGAAATAACAATTGTTAACATTATCTATGTAACCCCTCATCTTTCCTCGAATAAACTGAAATCAGGAGAGTGATGTTGATTTCCCCAAGGTGTGCCCTTAGTGGTCACAGAACACACCCAGCCCTTTAGAGAGTGGGAGACAAAGCTGGAGGCTACTGACGAAACAGTAAATAAATCAACCTTTCCAGGAACACGGCGCTAAACTGGGACTTCCCACGCCCCTTCAGAGTCAAGTCTCCTTGGCGTGCCCAGGACCTTGTTCAGAGGCAACATCTGCCTGGAGAACCCCAGGGGTTCGCAGGGAGAGTAAGTAACACAGCAACTTGAGAGCTCGGAACAAGCTTTCCCAAAATCCATAGAGGGATCCCCTCTCCCTATCAGGACAACGCTCAACTCCAGCTCTCCATCCACCATCATCAGTCGCCCACACCCCACAGTGAGAAGAGGGGTGTTACCAAGGGTGGGGAAGGGCCCCAGCGCGTGTTTGTCCTCAGGGGTCCTCTCTCTGAGGGTGCAGCCCCTCCCCTGGGCTCTGAGGCCCCGTGATGTGTAGGGCCAGGTGCCCAGCCACGGAAAGCCCCATCAGGATCTGAATTCCCCTCAAGATGAGGCTCCCGGCAGCCCAGCATGGCAGACGCTGCTCCAGGCTCTGGGGCTGCACGAAGCCAAGCGGCCGCTGTGGGGCAAGGTCACAGAAGAACGGGGGGGTGCACCTCCAGAGAAAAAGGAGCTTGCTCGGGGCCTCCGTCCTTGTCCTTCCACGCAGCTCTGTCAGCCCAGCAGACAAGGGGCCACACAGCCCTCCTGTCCCCGCCTCTCTCCTTCCTCTCAAACAGCCTGGCCCTCTCTCTCTCTCCACACCCAAACGCCTCCTCCCGCCCTGTGCTAAACTCTGTGGTCAGCTTTGTAGCTCCTACTGTCAAGAAAGGCGGGGAACACGCACCCTCCCTCCCTCCAGCTCTCTGCCCCAGCACCCTCACTTACAAGCCTCTGTGTTTCGCAAAAAGCCATTTCCCCTGCTTATGAGAGAAAGGAGGGGCTCCCTCACTATCACACCCAGCCCTTGGCTCTCAGATGCAAATGCTTTTCCCCAAGGCCCACATCCTCACATCCAGACTGGAACCTCCTGAGCAGAAAGGGGCATGACAGAATTTCATTTCTATATCACAATGTGTTCTAATATCTGGGGCATGTATGACATCACCAATAATTCAGATAACAAATAAATATTTATCACACAAAAGCCACTATCAAAGAGACCAGAAAAGGAAAGCAAGGCTGGGCTGAGGGGAATGGTGTGGTTCACGAACTCCTTCACCCACATCTGGTACTCAGTTCTGCTCACCCCAATTCTATAGCTAAGTTTCCCGGGTAAACCTCCCAAAAGGGGTACTTGGCCAAACTTCTGAGGACATGTAGGCCAAGTGGGGTAAACTTGAACTCTGAACTTGCATGAAATCTGCAGCTTTGGGGCCCCAGATTCACCCCCTCACACCTCACCTCCCCAGCCCCACCCAGCGACCAGCAAACACATCAGCACACTCAGCACTGGACTTTAAGAACCTGAGCACCTAAGTGGGGAGTCACCCAGACCTCCACCCCACCCCCCCATTTTCCCCCTCCTGCTGTCCACATTTGGGCACTTCACTGCTCATTAGCAGTTCAGATGAAGGACATGAAGGACAAAATGTGAAAATCTCATCAGTCAACGCTACTATTTTCTGGAAAATAGCAGTGGTGAAAGACGGGCTGGAAGAGAAGGCAGTGCTATTAGCTATTGAAATCTGTAGATTTCAATTAACCTTATTTCCTCACAGATAATGGAGAATTGACAAGAAAGTGATTTTCTCGGCAACCTTCTCCAGGGGGAAAAAAAATTTCATTTCTGCTGCCAACTTCACGTCGGGCTGACCAGCACCCATAGCAATCGCGCCTTCAGGTCAGCACCAAGAATACAAACCGTGGCCAGGGAGCCACACACAGAAAACAAGCCAGAAGTCTCTGGAGTGGGAGCGGGGGAAGCCCACCTCACCTCCCTCGCCGTGCCCCCTCTGTGGCCCCTGAGCCAGCAGCAAGCTCGGGCCTTCCAGACGGCCGTCTCCAGCCACCTGCAGGGACGAGAGGTGGCATGAAGCCCGCGCAGGCCTCACAGCACCTCCTATCCACCCGCCCCCCCGCCCCTCGCTGCCCTTGACCATGCTCAGCCCCTCCTGCTTTCAGCCTCTCCTCCCTCAGCCTTTCCTCCCTTCCAGGCCTCCGCCTGAAACACTCAGCTCCTTCCCCAACCCAGTCTTCAAGAACTGGCTCAAGTTCAAAACCCCAGGCAGACCTCGGGACAAAGTCAGCACGCCCTGAGCCCTGCCTTGTCCTCTGGGCACGGCCTGTGGGCAGGTCCGGTCCCTCCCAGAGTGCAGCCAGGCATCCAAGACAGCAGCCCCGGGCCTGGCTCCATGCCCAGCCCCTGTGAGGTCTCAGCCCCGCCTGCAAGCCAAGTCAGCCTTGGTTTCCTCTCCCAGCAAATGAGACTGCAAACAGACTCTACCATCTAGATTTCTTTGGGAACCTCAATGAAACAAGGATAAAAGTGCGTGGCAGGGGGTGACGCAGGATGCCAGTTCTGGGTGTGGGTGGGTCACGGCCACTGCTTGCTCACGTGCCTGTAGCACGTGGGCACCACACGACGCCCAGTCTCCACCGCCAGGGACCTGCCCCGCTCTGCTCCAAAGCTGCAGGCCTGGTAGCTCAGGGCTTTCTAGGATTTTTAGCAAGACTTCTCTGCCAGTGTTCACAAGGCTTCCTCTCTCCCCCCGCCACTTGCAAGACTGTGCATGTAGGATGCCCGAGCAAGATGGCCGCTAACTCTGGCACCAACCTCCTGTCCCCAGGACTCTGGCGCAACCAGCACTTCGTGATCCAGGATCAGCCTGTTTCTGGTCAAGTAGTGCCTGTTCCTTCTGCCTTGAGGAAGAGTTTGTCCCTGGAGGAGCCTCAATTCTCATGCAAACAGGTTACCAGGAGACCCAGTTCATCAGACTGCTGGACTAGACAGTACCAGGCTTCTCCAAAGGTACTCTGACTTAAATCGGTATGTCCTCCACCTAAATGCCAATTAGAATGAAATTATGCTTCCAAATTGACAATTCATACCTCTGGGACTAGCAGAACAAGAACCACTTGTTGCCACTGCCCAAGCCTGCCTCCAGAGCTCTCCTCCCTGCCCCCTCTCCTCCCTCTCCTCCCGTGGGCTCCCTCAGGGTTTTGCAGGCAGCGCCACCTCCTGGACGAAGACTCAGCTGCACCGTCTCCTTCCAGGATAGAGGCTAGATGGGGCGGCCACAGCTGGCCCAGGAGGCAGGTTCTTTCCCCCATGCTAACAGGGCATTTGCTGGACACCTGCACTTCTGTGATAGTGAACATTTTCTTTTCCAAAAGCAAGAAACAAAGTGCAACCGAGGCCCAAGTGGAGTGAAAAGCCATAAAACGGAAAACAAATTCAATCTTAAACAGACTCTTGCCCTCAAAATGTGAAGAATTAATAGCGATGCCAGCACACTGACATTCCCTGTTTCATTTTTTAAGAAATTTTGATCAACCTCTGGAAGTGTCAGTTGTAGAATCTGATCCGATGATGTGCCTTTTTTGCCTTGATATAAAAATAATAACCAGTCTAGACTCATCCTAAGTAAAAGAGATAGCGGACATAAACCCTCAGTGCTGGGTCCTTCTGCTGTGGAGTAGATTTGGGTCCTTCTGCTGTGGAGTCCACCTCCACCAGGTCTCGGGAAAGCAGCCAGGATGGCCTCTCAGTGACCCTGGTAACCGACCATTGCTACCACAGAGTATGTCACCTTAAAGGGAAGTTCTTTCTTTTCTGAAAGGAGGGGTTCCAGCTTCAGATTTCCTCCTGGTGCTGTTGACTTTTCTCATAGTATATGCCAGGCTGTATGAATAAATAATTATATTACTGATGATCCCAAATCATCAACATTTAAAACAGGAGTGGTTAACAGTTACTGAGTACTTATTAAAATACATTACTCTAAAATCCATTTCATGCTTGTAACAATTCAATATGGTAGTGCTCCTGTTGTCCCCATTTCAAAGACAGGGAAACTGAGAGACAGGCAGGACAAATTCTCTGCAGTGACACCCAGCCAGGATTCGAACCCAACAGTCTCGCGCCCGAGGCTGAGTCTAACCATCTGCATATTCTGGGACAGCATCTCCAGGTGACACACCAGTGAACTTCGCAGGAAAAAATGAAGGAAACGTAGCCATCCATAGCACTTTCTTGCCCGCTACTTCCCTTTCCATTCATCCATTTATTCAGTCACGGTCCTTATCCTAATCCTAAACACATTAAGTAGATGAAAATGTAGCTAAGAAGAGAAAGAGCTATAAAGGTGGAGATCGGGAGGGGCATGTGAGGCAGGGAGCAGAAGACAGCAAATGACATTCTGACTTGCTCTTAACCCGGAGCCAACCAGACCCATAAACTCCCTGAGACTGTGGGCACAGCGTCAAATGAATGTGCCTTTCCGGGTAGAGAGCCCTTAGCTTTCTGAAGGGCCGCTAAAGTGCCCGAGTCCCAGAGAAGGTTGGGGGTCCTCAAGTGCAATGGAAAACAACACGTTTGCCCGTCACCTCCAATGGTCTGGGACTATCTCCTATACCATATGCATTCTCCATCTGTTGTCAAGAATTGAAAGAAGACAAAAGGACCCCTAGCACATCGAGAGACATTGAGAATATCTTTGGGATGCACCAATAAGTTGTCAGTGACTTTCAACGGGAAGGCATTAGGTGGTAGATTAATTCGAAAGACAGACAGGGAAGAAACAGAGTTGACCTTAACTGAGGTCTGGCCATATGCGAGGCACTTATTTTTTCCTAACAGCACTGTGTTATGGGTATTACTGTCTTCCCTGTACGACTGATTAAAAACAACAGTAGGCTTCAAGAGTCTAAGAACCAAGGCCTCCCAAGTGGCACAGGGGTTGAAGTCTCAGTGCTATCAAGCGATCGCCAGCCACTGCGGCATGAGTTCAATCCAATCCCTGATGCACAGCAGACCTCTCCTGTCTCACCCGCTGCTCCCCTCAGCAGCTTATTTCAGCGGATCCGTCTGGTCTTCTTCCCACTGTCTCCGGTGGGTCCTCTCACCACCCCAAAGCTCTGGCCTACACCCCAGTTCTTCTATGCAGAAAATAAATAAAAGTAAGCCTTAAAAAGAGTCTAAGAACCAGGCCCCTTGTCAATTCACACCATTAACAAAGGGCTGCTCAAGAGCCAAAGGCAAATCTGTAGGAAGCTGTAACCTTGGGTACTCCCCTCGCTGCCTTCTGCCCTGAGAAAGGCAGGAGGGGCCTGTGATTATACCTGCATCTCCATCCTTCCAGGACCTGTTCAAACGAATATCGGTGCAGGTGTGCGTCTCCTTGGACAAGATGGCCAAGCTCTCTGAGTCTCTCATGCAACAATTATTCAGGGGGAAAAAATTCATTACTTAGAGATTAAGAAACTGAATGTAGCTATTGTTTCTAGCTCCTGAACCCTTCCACCATTTCATCACCTTATTCCACAAGCTACTCTGAGCAACCATCCATGCTGGGCTTTGGTAGGGTCCACCATGGTATGAAGTGAGACCTTCTCCAACAGAACCCGGCCCTGCCTTCAGCAGGCTCGTATCCACCAGAGACCATGGCATGTGGCCAAGTCGTCACGGTGCTGAGTGAGGGTCAGGACTAAGAACACGCTAGATCTAGTGGAGGACCAAAGTGTTGCCTTGGGCCAAGATGTTTACGCTGGTTCTTACAGCGTTAGGAGAGATCCCCAGGCAGAAATGCGTGACGGCTGATTTTGTGTGTCACCTTGCCTGGCTCAGATGTGTGGTCAAGCATTATTCTGAATGTTTCTGTGAGGGCATTGCGGATGAAATTAACATGGAAATCAGGGGACTTTGAGTAAAGTCCTCCATCATGTGGGCGGGCTTCATTTAATAACCAGAAGGCCCGAGGGGAACAAAAGATTGATTTTCCCCAAACAAGAGGGAATTCAGCCAGAAAACAGCCTCTGGATTTGAACTGGTGCATCAGTTCTTCACCCTGAAGATTTCAAATTTCCCTGCTTACATAATCATGTGAACCAATTCCCTGAAATCCATCTCTTTATACCTGTATACTGTGTGTGTGTGTGTGTGTATGTGTGTATGTGTGTGTGTGTGTGTGTGTGTGTGTGTCTCAAGAACCAGGACTAATCTACTATGTGAGTGGGGATATTCATGGCAGAGGGAAGAACACGCAAAGCACCGAGGAAGGAAGCCATGAAGTGGCTTGGGAAACTACACAAAGCCCAGCTCATTCATTGACTAGAACGAGCCCTGTCAATGCTGGAGTCCAGGCTACTGGCTGAAGTGGCCCTACTCTGTGCTCTGCTCCCATGAATTAAATTCTAGGCACCTTATCTTTCTAGTCTGTTTTACCGCCCCAGTGCTTTTGAAAGTACATAAATTGAGCCTCCCCAGTGGCACAGCGGGTTAAAGTGCAGCGCTGTGGAGCTGTCAGCAGCAGTGACGCGAGTTCAATGCCCAGCCTGGGCGATTCCCACATGGGGCGGCAGACCTCCCTTGCCTCGCCCACTGCTCCCCTCAGCAGTGTATTTCTGTGGATCTGCCTGTTGTGCTCCCCACTCTGTCTCTGGTGAATCCTCTCACTGCCCCACGCCTATGGCCTGCACCCCAGCTTGTATGCATAAATTTTTTTTAAAAAATCTTAAAAAAAAAAAAAGAAAGTACATAAATTGCTTATATTTCCCTAAAATAATGACTCTCCAGAAACAGTTATAAGACTTATCAATTGGGTCCTCCCTGGTGGTGCAACGGGTTAAGTCTCAGGCTGTGAAGCTGTCCGCAGCCACTGCAGCACGAGTTCGATCCCCAGCCAGGGAGTTTACCACATGGCGCAGCAGACCTCTCCTGCCTCACCCGCTACTCCCCTCAGCAGTGTATTTCAGTCAATCTGCCTGTTCTGCTCCCCACTCTGTCTCTGGTGAATCCTCTCACCACCCCACACACACACCTCTGACCTACAACCCAGATAAATTTTTAAGTAAAAAAATAAAATTTGAAGCATTACTAATGCATATTTGCTCAGATTCTCAAGCTAAAGTACACAGAAGATCAAAAAGAAGTTCGAAGGGAAAAAAGTGAGTTTGAAGCACAGACTAAAAAGACACAGAGCAGCTATGATTTTAGCAGACATTCATCAGCTCTTTGAGGAAAGTCCCCTTGTCCTTCAATTGTACCAAAAAGATAATTTATAGTAACAATAAAAACGTGACTAATTGATGTGACCTATTTTTTCAGACTCAGGAGTTTTGGACAAAGGTCAGTAAAGCTGCCCATTAGAAATAGTGTCTATAGGGCCTCCCTGATGGCCGCCTGTTTTGCTCCCCACTCTGTCTCTGGTGAATCCTCTCACACACACCCCCACCTCTGGCCTACACCCCAGCCCTTGTATGCATAAATAAATAAATCTTTAAAAAAAATTTATCAATTGGAACAAGCTCACATTTGATCCACCATCTTGCACAATCGTTATTATCAGAGAACAAGATATGCTGGGACATCACGGTCTTTTCTGCCACAAGGTTAACATTCGCACCTTTTGGGAAAATGTACAGTCATCAAGATTCTCCAGGAAAAACTGAGGCTACAAGAAGGCAAGTTGGGGAGACAGAGGGAGAGTCTGCACCCAATGGACTGTGGTGGTGCAGGACACTGTGTGCCTTGGAGGTGCATGTGGTGTAGAGATGAGCATCTGAGGGAGGTGAGTCTCTGTCACACACAGTATGGAAAAACAATGTGACTCCAATTAAAAAAAAAAAGGTTCTCTAGAAAAATCAAACCAACGGGATGTGACAACCTGAGTCCAAAGACAAATTTCCTTCTTCTCCACCAATAAGGGACTCCTGGAGACAGCTGAGGTGAGACATGACCCTGTCCTGTCAATTTCTTTGCGCCAGAGTCTTGAAAGTTATAGGAATGCTGGGCTCGTGCCATGAATGAAATTCAAGGAGTTCCTGAAATTTCTAAAAAGGTTTGTAAAATTACAAATGCATACACAAATATCTGGGGGAAAGGTCTATAGCTTTCACCCCATTCTTTATCCCCCCCCCCAAAAAAAATGACAAAGAACTTATGTTTGACTGGGTGAAAGAGCATCTGGGTATAAAAGGACAGGTCAGAGTTACAACGTCATGGCCAGGGAACTTCACACAGAGATTTCAATGACTCTCTGGAAATAATAACTGTGAAAATGGACTCCTAGGTTCCCACAACTTTATCTTTGTTGGATTGTATTTTTTCTTACAGACTGTGCCCAAATGAACAGTCTTGCTGCTAAGACAGCATCAGATCCAAAGTCTGAGCATTGGCAGGCGTGGACCAGCCTGGGCTTTGCTGCCTGCTGTGTGATTCTGACATCTTACTCCGCTGCCCTGAGTCTCTGACATCTCAAGGCTTGGGTCGGTGGTCTCTAAGGCCCTGTCTGACCCTCGTGTGGTGTCGTCAGTGACTCCAGATCGCTGTCGTCTGCCTGTTGGTGGCCATGCTTCAGGCTCCTCTTAAATGGACTGGGCAGGTGTAATCTTCAGCCTTCTTTCTACCTGTCCCTCTAATGGAGTGAGACAACCATGCAGATTAACAAAGGCCATGCAAATGAGCTTGGCGGGGAAAGACATGCCACTGTGCAAAAGGAAGACTTTTAGTATAATTGAGAATTGTGAGCCAATTGTGAGCCACAGTCGTTGCACCAGGATTCCGTGGACACCCACTGTTCTTGGAGGAGGCGTCAGTGAGCTGATTAGGAGAGAGACCAGTGGCGATCTTACAGGCTCCTTGAAAAGTGTTCTGATTATTATTTTTATCTCATATGATTCATTAAGGTTGTTCAAAGGAGTCTTTCACAAGAGGTGAACTGCAATCATTTTTATTAGCTATGCCACATCTCATGCATTAGCACATTCACACACCAGGAAATCGGTTCGACAATGAGAGAGACAGTGTGACGCAATGAAAAAATTAGGTTGGGAGTTCTGAGAATGGAGCTACGATCCGGGCTCATCCATTCACCAGCTTGACTCGCAACCGCACCACACTGACCCGCGTGAATCCATTCTCCTTCGGTCCCATTTGATTGGGAATTCCTCACAGTCAGAGGCCTTGTCATCCATCATCGTTGTAGCCTGGCTTCTAGCACAGTATCTATTTCATGCAGGCATTTAATAAATGTACTGGCTAGATGGACAGAAAGGTAAATGATTGAACAGTTACTTTCTCCTTAAGCCTCCATTTTCTTATCTGCAAAATAAGATCTGCCACATGAGGTTGCTTGGACAATCCAATGAGGTGCTCTAAGCAAAGCTGCATCCTGCTCTCATATCAGAAGAGACAGATAAGCAGCCTGATTAAAAGACCCCACTAATGGATTAGCGGTTGATAAGAGACCCTGTGTTGAGGTGTTAATGGGCCCAGATTTTGTCATCATCTTCCGAACTCCGATCCAGAGGAGTAGCTAAGTTTGGATTGTCACACTCTCAGATGGAAGGCCTTATTTGGGGACAGATATGTCCTGCTCCCATAGATTACACCATGGGGGTGCCCTACCTTCGACCACCTCATTATCTCCAGAGACTGCAGACACTTTTATCCAAGTTACCTCTGTTTAAAATGACTATCGTGGCAACTGAAAGGGAGATTGGGAAGGGACTTTCAGTATCAGAAAGTCGTCCTGGAGGAGATGAGCCACAGGGCCTCAGAGACTGAGCGCTAAGGAAAGAAACAGCCTGGCGGTTGTGTCAGGGAGTGGACGGTGGATTCTTCCAGCAGCCCTATTTCTTCCCAGTTTCACACTGTTCTTGCCAATACTTTCCTCTTCCCAGGACTTCATGTCTTCTGCAAAGTTTCCTAACTGTGACAACCTATCGCCAATGACAACACATTGACTATGGGCTCACGCCGAGGCAGCAGCTCTTCTTCACGCTCTGCGAGCTACCTGGTCATTGAGCCTCACAGCAACTCTAGGAAGCGATTAGTCTCATCATCCCCACTTCACAGAGAAAGAAACTGAGGTACTGACAGGTTAAGTCACTTGTTTGGGGTTCTGCAGCCAGCCAGGAGCCTGGGTGAAGTCTGACTGCAGAGCTCATCAGCTTGACCATTTCTCTCCAAATCTTGGTTTGCGTTGGCTTAGGAAGTAAAGGGAGGGCGTGCAAGGGCTTTCGGGGACAGAATGGACCAGAAATCTTGGTACCTCATGGAGAGATGAAAGTGAGCCCAGTGGAGGCAATCTGGGGGAATCTTTAAGAAAGAACTGGAAAATAAGATTAAGAGAATATAAGCAATTCCTGAAACCCCAGGAGTCCCAGGGAAGGACCCTGGGGGTCCAGTAGGACCAGGACAGGATTTCTCTCTGGAGAACTCTATGCACAGAAAGTACGGATTCCACCCCCGGCAATGTGGCACATTTCGCGATGCTTGGTGGCTGAGACGCTGGCTGCTGTGTCGGAGAAACCTTCCTGACATTTCATGAGACTCTTTCTAGAATCCCTTGAAGGACAACCCAGATTTTCACTCAATGACGAGGGTTCCATTCATTCACTGTCTACTATTTGCAGTTCAGCAAACGGACGCTGTAGTACAAGCTCCCCTTCTCCGTCCACGTTCTCAGTCATATCTGCCACCTCCTGAGAAACTTGACATACTGGGAAATAATTTTA
Organism: Scalopus aquaticus; assembly: GCA_004024925.1. Lineage (NCBI taxonomy): Eukaryota > Metazoa > Chordata > Mammalia > Eulipotyphla > Talpidae > Scalopus > Scalopus aquaticus. Next base: position 360,080 of record PVIJ01000151.1, read on the forward strand.
TTTCTGCACAGATAAATAGACCAGAACGAAATCAATTTTCCCCATTAATAAAAACGGTTTGGTGGACATTATTCTTGACCAAGGTGACTGAAAGCAGAGGGGCACTAGGAAGTGTACTCCAGCAGCTGGTGGTCAATTCAGGAATGAGGAAAGCGCATTCGACTCAAACATTAGTTAGAACAATGTGTGGTCGTTTTGCGCCTTTGGAGGAGGAATGTCAATGAGAAAGTTAAGTGTGGAAAGACAAGATAACTGCCTCCCCCCACCCCAGAAAGAAAATAAGCTGCTTATCAGGCATGGAGCGTCTCTCGTCTGTGGTCAGCCTCATTAGCATATCTTAATTGGGAATTAGACTGTCATGGGCAGAATACATTGTAAGTTAAAAACACTGGAGTCAAAATAATTCATACAAATAGCAAATGCGTATCTTGTTTCCCACTTCTTCTTTAAGTGTTACCCTTTTCCTTTTCCTCTCTCACCTCCAACCCCATTACTCCTTTCCTCTTCCGTCCTTCCATCCACGTCCACACTCAGCTTTCCCGTCTCCGCCCCAGCCCCTCTGTATCCACAATTATATCTGTGACAGATTTCCACAACTAGCGGAAGTTGCCGCTTCATTTCTCTCCCTTCTCCGTCTCACGCTGCTTTTCTTTAATCTTACCAACCATTATTCTCTCTCATTGTCTCTCCCACTTTCCCCTCCCTCTTTTACTTCTCCCCACCTCCCTGTCACTCACACTCGATCTCAGGGGAAAAAAATCAGCTCACGTAAAAACCTCTTTGCCGCTTACAAGTTCTGTGCATGTGGCCGCTGCTCAGGGCCCCCGGGGCACGTCGGGTGGGGTGCACCTCACAGCCTGTGCTGGCGTGGGCTGGCGTGCGCCCCCCGCTCCCCACCTGCGGAACTGTGTGCTCTGTGATCGCCCCGGAGCGGGGCTGAGGAACAAGCTGCTGAATGTGCGTGTGGCCACGGCCGCGTCTGGTGACGGAGACACGGGTCTCCGAGAGTGGAGGACCAGCACCCGTGCCCACACCCTCCAGCACAGCCGCTCCGCGCAGGCCAGCAGGCGCCCCAACAGGCGCCATTCCCCTGGAGCTGAGGGGACATCATAAAAGCTACTGAACTTGGGCCTCCCTGGTGGTGCAACGGGTTAAGGCTCAGGACTATGAGGCCATCGGCAGTCACTGCAGCACGAGTTTGAGCCCCAGCCAGGGAGCTTCCCACATGGCGCAGCAGACCTCTCCTGCCTCACCCGCTGCTCCCTTCAGCAGTGTATTTCAGTACATCCGCCTGTTCTGCTCCCCACTCTGTCTCTGGTGAATCCTCTCGCCACCCCACACCTCTGGCCTACACCCCCGTTCTTGTATGCATAAATAAATAAATCTTAAAAAAAAAGCTACTGAACTTGACTCATCTACAGTCTCTGAGTGGGTCCCCATTACCCCAGAACCAGTAGTAGTTCTGGTGGGCGAGCTGTTTGAAAGAGACTGTCAAATAAAACGAAGCAACCGCGTTCCAGCTGTTCGTCTCTCTGACCCCACCTGGTTGTGAGCAGAGGGGTGGCGGGAGCTGAGCCTTGCCAGGGCAGGTGCCCGGCGCCGCTGTCGGGGCACCACCCGTGTTCTCGTGGGTGGTCTTCTAACCTGCAGGCCACACGGAGGAGCGCGGGTCTGCCAGGAACACGGTACTGACCACACACTGTCCTCCGGGGCGCGGCCGGGACTGCTGGAAACAGTCCTCTACAGTCCGTGTGGGTGTGACGATCTGGGGAGGGGCACCTTCTCTCCTGGGTGGCCCTGAGGACACCACCTGCCAGCTACGGTCCCAGGAACCTCTGACCTTGGCCCAGGGGCCCTCCAGGTCCGGGACAGCAACCTGGTGCTGGGCCTCGAGGAGAAGCGCCACTTTAGCTGGCCTTCGAAGGACTGAGATCCAAGATGACCCAGCGTTATTTAAAAACCCCGGGAATGTCCGGCCCTGAACCCCACAGACTCCCCGAAGTGAGCCGTGGAGCTAAGTCCTGAGGGTTGCCCCGATTAACCACGCAGTGCCAGCGGCTGTCTGCAGGAGGACGAGGCTGCGAGACGACAGGTCCCTGCAACTAGAAACAGACGGAGACCCCAGGACTGGTCGTGGCTCCCCCACTGAGCCTGGGCCATCCAGGCCTGGCCTGATGCTACCTCAGTGCAGACCCAGCTGCACACACCAAGACCTTGTGAGTAAAACTCAGGGCCCAACCAACAGAAGGCCACAGGAACGCTGCTCGCTGAGCCCAGCAAAAAGCAACACAAGACAAAGAGCCCCACACCGCTGGTCTCGGGGGGCCTGTGAACTAGAAAGACAGGTCTTGCGTGCGTGTGTGACTTCACATTTCACTTTTTCAAAGACATCTGGCCTTTTTCTGGGAAATGCTGGTCTGATGGGGGCAGCTACATTAGCATTCATGGAACACCTCACTTGTTGATAGTTCTGGAAATCGGGTATTTCCACGTTTTCGGTGGGGGAAAGGAAAGAAAAGATGAAGCGGCAAACTCAAGGGACTCAGGGAAAGAGTTTAAGGTCACCGAATCTTTAGGGCTATGCTGAGCCCACTACATATCACTGCGACCTTCGTCTCAAAATCAACAGAGCTTATTTCACAGCATCAGTCTGGTTCATCCCAATTACTTGTAACATACAGCTACCTCGGGAGACAAACCAAGGCAACAGAAAACTCAATTAAATGCTGGGAGAGATATAGTGTTACAGGAATATAATGTCTCATACACATGTGATTGATATTCTAACAACGCCAAGTTTCATACTTCGCCTTTACTGTGGCCCGTCTGAGCACAAAAGACACGGTCCCGAGACCCCCACCTTTACCCTCTCGGTGTCGGTAAGTCCTCTGGGGACCCTCCGACTCAGAGAATCTCCACCTCCAGCAGCAACCGATACTACCCGAGGCAGTTCCAGTTTCGAAGATTCTAGCCCAGTGTCCCCATCTGCAGCCTCTCACTTCCCGGACCAGCCTGACTGGACTCCAGAAAACACAGACTCAGCCCCGGCACTGAGCCACTCAGCCAGTGTTACTGAGCACGAGGCCTTGCGTTAAGAGAAAACAAACACCACCCCTGCCCTGGAGGAACCGACAAACCTGGCAAAACAAGCCTCTGGAAAATGAAACCAATGATGAGACCTACTGGAACTGTCAGATGGCCGCGTGGACCACAGGCTGGGGTGGGGAGTGGGTTTCAGAGGAGGGTGGGAGCGCAGGCAGCTCGTGGAAACAGGCTTCGAGCTGTTCTAAGAAAAGGGGGTTAAGCTGGCAGGTAAAAGTGAGGGACAATTATTTCAGGTAAGAGGACAGCAGGACGGTCGGCCCTGCTCCGATGAAGCCGAGGCCGACTTCTGAGGAACGGTCACAGAGGCCCAACACAGGACTACATGAGGCGTGAGAAGCAGGCACCAAAACTAGAAAGGCAGGTTGAGCTCAGAAGTGTCTGGGATGCCAGGCTGAGGAGATGGGACTTTGTTCTTAACATAAGTAGGGAGCCACTGAATGTTCTGAGCAGAGTGGTAAGCTGAGAAAATCTGAACAGGAAAATGGAAGAGAAATCAATGGGAGGTTGATTCCTGCGTTGACCACCAGGGGGCACATTTACACTGACAACTGTGGAAGAGACCAGGAAAGCAGCCAGTCGCTGGGCCTAGATGCCAGGAATCCGAGCAATGCAGTGAGCAGGAAAGGGAGAGGGCGCATTGGGTAGTCCAGGGGGAAACTAGGGCTACAGGCTTGGAATTCTTATCACTACAGGAAACGTAAGAATGTGCAATATGGGCAAGAGAAGAGGAAAAAATTCACACTTACTGAGTTCCTGACCTACACCAGCAATGGGTTCTGGGGTTGGGCTAATGCTCTAATCCAGCCATGATTTCTACCACATGACTCTGCAGGTTCATTTTACAACCAACAAAACCAAGTCTGGCTCCTCCCTGGTGGCACAAAGGGTTAAGTTTCAGCACTATGAAGCTATCTGCGGCCACTGCAGCACGAGTTCGATCCCTGGCCAGGGAGCTTCCCTCATGGCACAGCAGACCTCTCCTGTCTCCCCGCTGCTCCCCTCAATAGAGTACTTCAATCGATCCACCTGTTCTGCTCCCCACTCTGTCTCTAGTGAATCCTCTCATCACCCCACACCTCTAGCCTACACCCCAACTTGTATGCATAAACAAATAAATCTTGAAAAAAAAAACAAGTCTGAAAGCTCACACCTTGAGACACTTATTGAGCATATACTATACGCCAAGCACGTGGGCTTCAGTGTGTGAACAAGACAACTCCTGCTCTCCAGAAGCATCAGTGGGGTGGGAGGGAGTGTCATGAAACAGGACAACAGAAAAATGAGTGAGGCTGTCCAGGCAGGTATGGCGCTGCAGCGGTAACGGGGAAGCTGGGCCAGAAGGGGTTCCTGGACACTGATGGAGAAGTGAGTCTCTGTGGGCAGGTGCTGGTGAGTTAAAAGACAAGAGGGAACCAGTCAAGAGAAGACCTTCCAGGAAAAGAGGATTCCAGGCTGGGAGAACAGCACTGCCGAAGCCCCAGGAGGGACTAACCTTGACATTCTCCTGAGACATAGAACTACACAAACTATCAAGCTATATAATATTCTCTTTCAGGGTGGAAGAGAGAGAACACAGGTTGTCAGGGATGAGGTCAGCTTGGGTAGAAGAAAGGGGAAGTGAAACGGTCCCCCGGGATTCTAGCCCTCGCTGGCTATCCAGGCGTCCCCCTTTATCTGTGAGGGAAACATTCCAAGACCGCCATAGATGACAAGCCATGGATACTATTAAATCTAATATACACTATGTTTTTGCCTATACATACCTCTGATGTTTCATTTGTAAATGAGGCACAGTGAGAGATTAAAAACAAGAATAATAAAATAGAATACACTGAATTACAGGTATGTGAACATGAGACTCCCCTGCTCTCGCCTATGTATTTCTCTTTTCTGCATAAAATTTTACTTATACAATTGTAATATTGTGCACCATGGCTGATGCAGTGACTGAAGTCACAGAAAGCGAAACCCGGATTCTACCACTGTGTTGGGCCTCTGACTTAACCACTCTGCCTCCATCAATTCATCTGTGACGGGGCTGAGTGTGGTACTGACTCAGCAGGGGCACTTTCAGGATGAAATGGATGGAGAGTCGCAAATCCTGATGCCTGGCACACAGGGTGCATCACTGGAGTGCTTTTTATAAGTCAATCAATAATCAGTTCAGAAACCAATCATCCCGGCCTCCCTGGTGGCGCAGCAGTTGAGCGCTGCGCTGTGGAGCTGTCGGCAACAGCAATGCGAGTTCAACGCCCAGCGGGGGAGATTCCCACATGGTGCGGCAGACCTCTCCCGCCTCACCCGCTGCTCCCCTCAGCAGTGTGCTTCTGATCTGCCTGTCCTGCTCCCCACTCTGTCTCTGGTGAACCCTCTCGCCGCCCCATGCCTCTGGCCTGTACCCCAGCTTGTATGCATGATTAAATAAATCTTTATAAAGAAAAAGAAAGAGAGAAATCAATCATCCGCTCATACCCACAGCCCTCTGCATTTTCATTCCTGCCCGAGCAAGCCCCTCTAGTGTGAACGACACCGGGATGCGCGGGCATTGTTGGTCCACATGCGTTTTTACGGGCACGTTCCAGGAGCACCGGGTACAAGGAAGGCTCCCAAGACCACCCCCGGCCTGAGCGGGAGGACCCCGTGTCCAGCGGGAGCCTGCGGAGCGGCGCTGGCCTCCCCTTTCCGCGCTCCTGGGCCTTGCGCAACAGCGCACACAAATAAGCGAAGGGCGCGCCCCTGCGGTATTATAGTGCTATTTCTGAGGGTGACGTCATGGCTTCCAGACTCACCCCGAGGCCTCCCGGAGGTCCCTTCCAGGGCGGGGCGGCCACGCCTGGTTGGGTGGACCGTCCTCGGATGCGGGAGTTGCTATTTTTGACCTTGGGTGGGTACATGACTACTTATTTCCGAGGGGTGGTTGAGAACGCGATGGCCGTGGCGCTCGGTCACTGGGGAGAAAATGTGCCTGGTGAGCAAAACCCTGGCGCCTTTCCTGGCTTTGTCCTGAACCACTGTGCTCCACCTCCAAGTTCAGTTTGTTCTCCTGGCCTTCTTTTAGATCCAGAATAGAAGGAAAGAAACCCAAATGCGCCACCCGCAGGAGAGCAGCGCGGGCTCCGCTCCGCCAGAAGCCCGCCCCGGTGGAGGGTCCGGGGCCTCGGGACCGACAGCCAACGCGGGGCAGGATTTAGTTCTGCTGCAGTAAGATCACACTTTTACTTCATCTCCTGGACAGCAAAATGCCAATTTTACAAAACAAAAGGAACTACCACAGAGTACTGGAAGGATTTATGAGACTTTCATGTAATTTTTAATTGGTTTGGCTCCTTCCTAATCCACTAATAAAAAGGATTATAAGCCCACGGCCCGCTATACCTACTGTCTTTTTCCCCCTTAGTGAAACTGAGTATCTTTCACAATAAAACTGCAAGAGTAGGCTGGTGATCCCCAGTCATGCCCTCCCTCCCCCAAAATCCATTTCTATAAAATGAACTCTATCCAACCCAATTCTGTAAATGGGGCTTAACAGCATCGAGAATACGTCTACTTGGGCATGAGCAGGGTGGTAAAGCTTTGGCATCTGAACCCCAGTGTGCCCCGTGGCTCACACCGGGAAATGTGCCAGTTTTCAGCCCCACTGGTGTCCACAGCTCTGCCTTTCTGCCGAAGGGGTGTGACCTGGACCACGCCAACTCTTCCCCTGACGTCTAGTGACACCTAGTGTCCGCACGTGGCATAACAGGCCGGCAACCCGTCCCTGAGGCCACGCTCCTTGCTCACGGTTGGCTTTGGTGTCACAGCTCTGAAGTGGGTCCCACCAGAAGCAGCTGCCACCGCTGCCATCTCCCAGGTGTCCCCAAGACAGCAGGAGCGAGGAGGTAACCAGAAGATGGAAATGCATCCTTTTTCTTACTGCAAAACAGGCCTTACCGATCCAAGAGTAATAGAGCATCCTCTGGGCTTATGTATCTCCTGGTTGGAAAATAATCAGAAAGTGTTCCTTTTATGTTGGTAAAAGGACTTCTCACTCTGGCTCATCTGCAACCTACTCTGTCTCAACATGACCTTTTTACTCTTGATCTCTCTGGCATGTGGATTTACACCGTATGTACAATGTGGGTCAGCAGATACCAATGCAAAAGAAAGGGGGTGGCATGGGAGTTGCTTGTGACTTCTGTTTCTTGACACTTGCTGGCAGCACCCCGACAGAGTGATGCAGCATGGATTTTAGCAGAGGGGTCGCTGACCCTCTCACATGCTGGTCCTTCCAGTCCCTCGGGAGATGGTGCCATTTGCGTGTCTGAGAAATTATTTTTATTCTGAAAAGACCTAGCTGGTGCTATACGGTCAAAAATGCTTCCGGATGTGTGGTTCCTATACTGCAGTGACTGTGACGACTGTTGAACCATCCAGGGAAATAGTGGCAAGGAGGGAGGAAACTTCCAGAAAAATACAACTATCAGTATGGAGGCAAGAATAGGAACCTGTTTTTTGCCTGCCTCCTCCACGCAGCCCATTGAGATCTTCCCAAAACTAAAATCTTATTGTGGTCCTGCATCTCCTTAGTGTCCACAAAACTTCCTCAATAAACCCTAGCAGATTTCAGCCATGACCCAACCAAGAAGTTCCCCCCGCAGATATCCTATATCCCTCAGGGTTTGTGTAAGACTGTTTCTCCTTCCATTTAAGATTCTCTTATCTCTTTTCTTGTTCTATTTGTTTGACAAATGTTTACTTTTACGTCTACTAAGAGCCAGGTGCTGCTGCAGGCTCTGGGGAAACAAAGGGAGAAAAGTCATAGAACAAGCCCTCAAGGTGCTTGAGGAGGCACCACGGGAGCAGGTGATAATTAGATCCAGTCCAGTGTCTTCATGACCTGGCCTCTTCTCACAGGGGGAGGGCTCTCCTGGTTGCTACTTTCCTTTCTCTCTCTCTCCTTGTTCCCCCCCACCCCCCAATAATCCTCATCAAGTCAGGCCCTGGGCTGCTCCTCCTCCTAAGCGCTGGTCTATAAGTAGGTCAGGTGTCACTGCCATGTGTGGGCAGGTGAGATGGGGGACAAGAAGGACCAGGCCCTCCCCCTGTAGCTGCAATGCCCTGGATGGAAGGGGCAATGGGGCCCGGGGAGTGAAGGGGTGGGTATGTTATCTCTGCAGTCTTGGCTCTGGAGATCCCATCTGAGCTCGTTCTAGAAGGTTCCTGGTGGCTACCCTCAGGCAGGCAGCAATGGGAGCACCACATACCCTCCTGATGGCTGTGAGACATCTCTTCCTGTACCTAACTGGCAACTAGAAAAACATGAGTTTCCTAACAGCAGCCTTATTAGCTCAAATTCCAAGTTATTCTATTTTTATTTTTAGAATGGGGGGGGTGAATAAGGCAAAGATAGGGCAATTAATAAATGCTTAAGGCCAACAATGCCTCCCCCAAAAAAGCCAAGAAAATCTTTGAAGACTAATTTTTTCTTCATTATGTTTCAGAGGTGAAATTTCAAGTTAGTACAGGAAAATATCTAATTTGGCAGAACATGGTGGTTTTGCCTAAAACATGGTGACAGTTGTGGCTGAACTGACTGGAAGAAATGGCTTTTTTCCCAATCCCTCTTACCCTTGAATTTCCAATTTCGTGACTCCAGAGTATTTGTGAACCAAATGCCAAAGAAAGATGCTGCCCTGGAAACGGAGCATTAGGAAATTCTTAAGGCCTTTTATTTTTACAGCACAACTAGTTCCTTTCATTTTATGCCATCTTATAATCCAAAAGCTTTGGCTGGAAACATCAACAAAACAAACCGTGCCAGTTATCGTTGGAAAAGTTAGAGAAACGAGATGCTGGAGAAGAAAATCCAGACGTTAGCAGTTGAATGACCTGCCATCTTTTCAGCCAGCCCTTACGCCCCTGGGTGTCAGTATCCACATAGGGTGTACGTGGCCGACAGACACTTGGGCCCACAGGGAGAGAAAGAATTTATAAACAACTAAAGTTCGAACAGTGTGATTTGAAAAACAACGTCTGTCCTTCTTGTCCGAAGCACCTCAAAATTTACTCGGAGGAGCAGCAACTATTGATTTCTGCCCTTCAGCTCCCTGCTGGGCCATTCATCAAGACGACCTCCCAGAGCTGCTGTCAGAGATCCGCCACTGGGCAGGTTCTCCTAAGCATACAGAAAGAGCTACAGAAAAAGCCCAGCGGTCTCCCTGGTGGCGCAACAGGTTAAGTCTCAGCACTATAAAGCTATCAGCAGCCACTGCAGCACAAGTTCAATCCCCAGCCAGGCAGCTAAACCACATGGCGCAGCAGACCTCTCCTGCCTCGTCCGCTGCTCCCCTCAGCGGTGTATTTCGGTCGATCTGCCTGTTCCGCTCCCCACTCTGTCTCTGGTGAGTCATCTCGCCGCCCCACACACCTCTGGCCTGCACCCCAGCTCTTGTATGCATAAATTAAATCTTTTTAAAAAAAAAAAAAAGAGGGCCTCCCTGGTGGAGCAACAGGTTAAGCACAGTTCTGTGGAGCTGTGGGCATCTGTGGCGTGAGTTCAATGCCCGGCCCGGGAGATTCCCACATGGCGCAGCAGGCCTCTCTTGCCTCACCTGCTGCTCCCCTCAGCAGTGTATTTCTGCTTGTTCCACTCCCCACTCTGTCTCTGGTGAACCCTCTCACCGCCCCCACACCTCTGGCCTGCACCCCAGCTTGTATGCAAAATAAAAAATCTTGAAAAAAAAAAAAGAAAAGAAAATCTCCACACCTTTAAAACAAAACAAAACAAAACAGCGAGACTGCAATCACCTTCACAACGCCTTCTCGGCCAATCAGCATTCAGGGTCTGCCTGGCCCCTACTTTTCTTCCGTGGGCCAAAGAACCCCTTGCAAAAAGGAGACCTGCTGGAAACTCTTTCCTGATAACTAGCTCCGGATCAATTTTTCTTTTTGTTCAAGTCTTTCAATATTATTTGACTTCCTAGGCTGCCCCTGGAGGGTTTGTTTGAGGGAACAACTACACTGTATGGGTTGAAATAGTAGCAAAATCCCCCAGTTCTTTCACTAAAAGCATTTTAAGGAAGTCCCAGTTTGCCGCAAAGGTCAAGATCTCTCAAGGTCTACAAATGAAGTCTATTCCTCATGAAACTCATTTAGCAAACAATTTAGTGGAATTGTGATTCTGGAGAAAGCTTTGAGAAGGCACCTGGTAAAACCTCAAGCCCTCGAAAAACTTAATGTCTTAAGCTGGAATGGCAAATGGCTTTCTTCTGAAGTAAAAGAAGCAATGTGAAAGGACCAGTAGAAGCTGCCTGGAAATCCAAATCTTAAATTTAATTTAACCCAAATCCAAATTTAAGAATTGTTCAGAGCAACAGAAAATTGTTGTCATTAGTAACATTTCCCAACAGTGTAGGGAGCGGCGAAAGGCCGCCTCTGGCTAAATTACCCAAGGTAGAGCATTTTGTTCTTGGCTCAGGTGCGCTCAGCGTCTTCCTCCATCACACATTCTAGGGTTCTCTCTACAAACCATCATCCCCTTATAAAACCCTTTCAGAATCAGGTGCCCCCTTAGTCTTCCTTTCCAGGGGCATCAAAAAAACCTTTTCATCTTTCATCCTGGGACCTATTTCCCAACCCTTTAATCATCTCTGCTACCTGTTTCTACAGTAGCCCCAATTTCTTCACATCCCTTTGAAATGGTGACCAACACCAAACACAGTCCCAGATCTAATTCACACTATCAAGTGACTAATTCAGAAAACAGAGAAATGACCGGCCCTGTTCGTCGTATTTCTTCATCCATCCTAACAGCACGTGGGCTTTTGCATAATATCATCTGACTAGTGACACTGCTGGGTCCTGCTGCTGCTGTCCACACGTCACTCCACTCCCCGGGGAGATGAACGCACAGAGGTGAAGCATCTTATTAACTGGCTGAAAAGAAGCCTCCATTTTGGGGGCACGAAAGTGTGGGCAAAAGTAAAAGATGTCCTTTTTAAAAGCCAAGTGTGTTTAAAACAAAAGCAGATGTTTAAATGTTCAAAGGGGGAAAGGAGTCAAAAGCTACATTTATGAAAAGCAAATTGAAGCAAATCAGATTTTAACAAGAAGTCCCATGGAATCCCAAAAGCAAACTCCAAGTGGGACCCAGGCCCATGCCCTGTCCTCCTGTCACCCCCGCATGTCCAGCCCACCCCCATGCAGCTTCTGGATCTCAATTGGGACTTACCGAAAGAGAAAATCAGATGCTGATTTGAGAGAATTAAAATTGGCACAAAAACCATTTAAAAGTGAAATGGAGAAGACGACGACAGTGTAATTAAGGCAGACAGGAGAAGGGTCGGCCCAAGTGAGCTGACCCAGGGCGGCAGGTGTGCCCAAAGCAGCTTAACCATCTAGAGCTTAACACTGCGCGTGCCGGTGCCCTTTAAATTTACCAGCCCTTGGAGCCGGCCATTTTCTGTGCCACCGCATGAATGGTATAAGCATTCAATAAAACACACACAACTCCTGAACTACCGGATATTAAAAAAAAAACTGACACTCTCATAAAACACCTGACACTTTCACCAAAACAATGTGTAAAGCTTCTAGACTGAGTATGATCAAAGAAATAGCTCCTAATGGTTCCAAATAAATGCACCGTGGCGTGAAAAACCGGAGACTAGATGAACACGTATTAATACGTGAGCGGCCACCTGATGCTGGTGACAAAAAACACGTACTAATACGTGAGCGGACCACAGAGTGTTAAATAGAGGAACTATGCAGCCTCCTGGGGAGTTACATTTTGGGGTGCTTTGGGGACACCCAGGACCCCTCTGGAATGGAGCCATTGGAGATTACTCTAGAACTCCGGAAGACTGGAAAGGGAGGGTCACCTCCATGCTCAGCTGACCTCTCACACCTAACACATCCTCTTCCCCCTCAGATCAATTCTTCCTCCAGCTTCTGTTCCACTGACAGCACTGCCTGGCCCCAACGCCCAGCATCATAATGTGAGAATAAACGTTGCGGCTCCTCCTTGCCAAAGGTCTTGCTAAATCGCGTGGCATCCACCACCCACGTCACATCTTTTGTGTTTATCTGTTCTGGTCCCTTCCTACCCGCTTTGTCCAGTCTCTTCCATTTGACATCTTTTCCTCTGCTGCCACCACGGCTGGGTCATATGGGCCTGGATCCCAACCCTCTCTCCACTTCCTTCCCTCCCCCGAGAGCCAACTCTATCCTCTATCAATCACTCCTCGCGAGTCCACTCTAGTTACATCATCCAGCTCTCAAAAACCTTTAATGACTTCCCACGAGCCCACCACATCAGGCTGAAGTTCCTGCCTCTGAAAGGCTGTACCAGAGAACTCGGTCAACCTTTCCAGATGGGTCAGTGGCTCCGCTACCGTCTCCATCTCTATGCTTTTCTCAGCACTTCTTTCTGCTCAGCCTCCCCACACCTCCCACCGGTACAGCTTCCAAAATGGCACCCACCTTCAAGTTCATCTCAAGTGCTCTTCACATGCACGCACCCTGCGCAGAGGCTGAGGGGCCCCTGCAGCCCAGGTCTAAGGGGTGCAGGCTTCTTGGGAAATCCATGGGTGACCACAGGGGGGTTGCGAATGTTCTAAATGTTAGGGAAACATAAGCGTGTACATTTTTACATAGATGGCTTCGGGAAGCTTGGACACAATCCCCTGGAGGTTTCGTCCCTCCCTGCTGTTCAGCATCACACCACAGCGCCTGCATCAGAGCCACTCACCTAGCTCCCCTCCAGACAGCGAGCAAGCGCGGGGTGGCTCTTCACCCACTCTGACAGCGCCAGCACCCTCCCTGCCATGACCCACAGGCACGATGCAGGCAGTGCCAGCCCTGAGGCCGAGGACTGACCTCATAGGCCAGTGAGGACACCGTGTAGTTCAACCCACAATTTAAGCTTTGTGTGTGAGAGAGAGAGGACAGTATACTTACAACCATTCTGGAAAATCAATGGGGATCTATCTTTCAAACCAAAACTGGAAATACCACAGGAGCCAGCAATCCCACTCCTGGGCATCTGTCCACAGAAGACGAACCACCAGCGCGGACACCCACATGCTCTGCTGCGCGCACAGCGGCGTTCGTGCAGTCTCTGGGACATGGAAGCAGCCTGTGTGGCTCTCAGCAAACAGTAGGCTCAAGAAGCTGTGCTCCATCCACACCATGGAATACTATTCAGCCATAAAAAAGGGGAAATACAGCCATTTGCAGCAAAATGGAGGGAGCTGGCGAGAACTGCACATTGTAAAGCAAGCCAGAATGACAAAACAAATACTGGATGTTTATAGAGCAGGTGATTCAATAAATAAAATACAAAGAAATCAATAAACACTATAAAGGCTGAGAAATTAAGGGGGGAGACAGACAGGACAGGGGAATATAAAGGATGGGGGTGTAAGAGTCACACCTGAGTCTGTCTCATGCTTTCTCTTAGGAAAAGAGAAAAAGACTGTGACATTGTACACAGATGAAGACCCCACAGGGCCTGGGCTAGGCAAGACCCCCTTTCCGAAATGATGAACATGCTGAGTCTGGGAATCCGAAGGGGAGTGGTCAGATCCCAGAGGAAGGAGGGATCTCTAGGAAGAAGGCAGAATAAGTGGGGAGACACTCCTGAAAGCATGTTGTAATCATGGGCTGAGCTCAAGGACAGAACGCACATGTGGAGAAAAGGCTGCAACAGACAGATTCAAGACTGAATTTTATCAGGAAAAACATGAAGGGGCCAATGAAGGATTAAGAGCCGGAGGGGAAGGGCACGATTATATTTCCATTTTAGGACAATCATTTTTGCAACCGAGTGGAAAATGAGTTATAGCAGTGAATTCTTAAGAGACTATTCAGCTACTTTAAATAATGCTATTAAAGGCCTAAACTAATATAGCCAAAGGGATGGAAAAAGGGGAAAGAATCTAGAAATATTTAGGCGTGAGAGTCAACAAGATACAGTTACTAATTAGAGGTAAAGAGTGAGGGAGGAAGAGCGCTCCTGAGTGACATCTGGGTTTCCGGCCTGTGCATCTAAGTGATAGGTGGTTATTTCCTGGGACTGGGAGCACAACAGAAAGGGGGAGGAACCAGTGGCTTCAGCTGAATTTGTTGTTCATATGGGCCTGGATCCAGAAAATTGGTCTGAGCCAAGATGCAGATTTTGGAGTCATCACAAGATAGGTGGTGATTAATTATATGAATTTTAATTAAGCCGCCCAAGCAGAATACAGATAAAATAAGCAGGGGGAGGAGAGAAAAGTAGAAGGAGAAGAGGAAGAAGGGGAAGAAGGAAGAAAGAGCAGAGAGGGCAGAGGGAGGGGAGGGAGGAAGGGAGAGAAGAAAGGAAGGAATAAAAGAAGGAAGGACTATAAAGATGGCGGTGGTGGTGGTGATGGTGGTGGTAGTGATGATGATGGTGATGTGGTGGTGGTGGTGGTGGTGGTGGTGGTGGTGGTGGTG